>BLBF01000335.1:119419-152481 GCA_015471245.1 Laticauda colubrina
ATATATATATATATATATATATATATATATATATATATATATATATTGCACACTGCACTTTATTTCCTTATCCAAGGCTCTTATTATGACTGTTTTCTCCAGCAGCTTCAAAGCCAAGCCTCAAGTGTTGAAATATTGATAAGAGTCCAAGAAAGCACCTGTAATAATATTTTACTGCGTTCTCCCTCTATCTTATCACATTAAAATGTCCTTGAAAAGGAGTGCTTTTCTCCTCAATTCAGATAAAATATTTTCAAGCCTCTAGTTGGCAGTGTTGCAACATCTCTTACTACTCTTTCCCCCCCCAGCCAGAGAAAAAAATTATTTTTAAAAAACTCAAACAAGAAGAAAAAAAAGATAATCAAAGGGAGCCTCTATCCTAAAAAAAAAATTAAAAAAAAAATAAAAATCAAGAGAAGCATAAAAATATATATAAGAGAAAATTCAATCCGGTTACCTACAAAATCACATTAAAGTCCTCAGAAAAAAAAAATAAGGAAAGAATCCAAGTCTCAATTTGACATCACTTAAACGCCGCTCAGCCAAGTTTCAGTCAAACAAAAATAAAGTCACAGATTTCTTCTTTGTTCAGGATGTCCTTTGAAGTCTCAATCAATTTACTATATAAAAGAAATTTCTCACCCAACCGATACACGCTCATTTAAATCACTTTCTTTCCGGAGCTGTCCCGACTTCAGCAGCTTTGGAGGCTGCCTTTCCGCTGCCAGCAAAAGGGCTTCTCCCGGATCAAACCAGAGATTTTGCGATATCTCTGGGATCCTGGGACTGTGCCCTTCACAATCCCCGTCTCTACGGGACGGTTTAGGTCCGTTAGGACCGACCAGGGGCGAAAATATCAGCTGCGATCTCAGAGCCCCGAGATCGCAGCTGTAACACTGAGACGAAGCTCCGCCTTCCTCCTCTGGGTAACTTTTGTGCCCACCTACCTGAGCACCAAAGGGAAATACATGGTGGCTGTGCAGGTCTTCTCCATCCTGGCCTCCAGTGCTGGTCTGCTGGGCTGCATCTTCATCCCCAAGTGCTACATTATCCTTCTGAGGTCAGACCTGAACACAAAGGAGCAGCTAAGAAATGTGGAGACATGAGACAGATGAATTTCAGCTCCAAGCTATTTTCCATACATGAGTGGAGCAACAATTTTTATTGAAATAAATAAAGACTGTCTGGAAGAATGTGAAGAAACCAATTTCTTGGAGGAATGAGACTGTATTAACCAGATAGAAATAAAGAATTAATGCACGTGCAACCTTTTATTTGGACACTATCTCTTTCTTAAGCATGGTAACAGCAGTTGGGCATGAAGGTACCTTGAGGTGTGCTAATTATGAATATTCTTAGTTTTATTATCTATTAAATATTCATATTGATGGTTATCAATATTCTCCTGAATGTTAATGGTTATTCTCCTTTTCCCAAATGTACAAAATATGAGTGTATCCTTTTGGAATTTGTCCTGCTGTTTTTTAGAGGGAAATTCCTCCAGCGGACATTGAATAAATAATTACACCAGTGAGCTTTGATTATTGGGGGTTTGGGGTCCTGCATTTGATTCCAGAGAAATTGGTGTCAGGAGTGGGATTAACAATCTTCCATCTGCCACCAGGGACAACATCTAGGGCATCCTATAGGGTGAGGGTTTTGAGGTTCATGCCATGTTCCTTCCTGATGCCACATAAAGGCATCAGTTTAGGACTATGTGTGTGAGGCCACAACCTGTGTCGGAAGGTCTGTTGTGGTGGGGAGCTTTGTTGAGTGTATGTGGCACCTTCTATCCCGATTCTCAGCTACCCTGGCCCTGCTGCTGCCTCAGCCAAGTGATGGCTGGAGGGGTCCAATAACTGGGAGGAAATTTGCGGTGCCAACGGAGATGTTCTAAGTCCCCTCTGTCCTCCAGCCCTTCCCTGGATCAGCTGGCCAGTCTGACTTCCACAGAGAGGATGGTGGCCAGTCTTTTGGCCTCCAGGAGGCATCCAGAGGAGAGGGGGGGCAGTGAGAGACCTGTCATCCTTCAGGCACTTCTGGCCTTAAAAGCAGGGCGAAGAACCCGTTGGAGAAGGAGCAGGTTTGGAGTTCGAGAGGGAGGCTCCTTCCCTCCACGAAGGCTCAGACACAACCTCCCCCCCCCATTTCCTGGGCTGCTCCCTCTCCAACCCCCGGGAAGGTCAAGAATGACCCCTCAGGATTTCAGAAGTTGGTATGTTCCAATGACTCTCTGCCTGTCTAGAATCCCCCTGTCCAAGTGGATCAGCCCAAAGAAGCAAAACATCCCAGCTAATAAAAAATATACCCCGTTGCCATAATGATGTTTCCAGGCCTCCATCTTGACTATATTCGAACAAAATATGGACTATAGAATAGAATATAGAATAGAATACAGAATAAGAATAGAATAGAATAGAATATAGAATTGAATAGAGTAAAATAGAACAAAATATAGAATAGAATAAGAATAAAATAGAATAAGAATGGAATATAGAATAGAATAAACTTGATTTTCACTTTAACTGTAGACTAATCGACATTGATTAAAATGAAATTTCACTGCACAGAGCTCTCAAAGGTTGTTAAGTGAATCACCCCTGTCATTAAGCAAATCACACAGTTGTTAAATGAATCAGGCTGTAGTTGAGCAACTCTGGCTTCCCCAATGCCTGAAATTGGCAAAAAAACAGTCACACATTGGATAGGTGATCCCAGGGATGTTGCGACGGTCGTAAGGGTGAGTATAGGTTGTAAGTGTGAGCAGAACCAAAGTCATGTTCGATAGCCCACTGAAATAAATAAGGAAGTGTCTCAAACTCAGTAGCTCTGCAAAATATGGAAGTGTTCCAGTTTGTGCACAAGAGAGAAAAAAACAGGATGAGATTAGAACAATGGTGAATTGTAATAAAGTGCTGACATGTCAGAAACTGTGTAGTTGCTTTTGCCAGATAGGGAAATGCATAAGCCTTCGAAATGTATATGTGTCAATTTGAAAACAGGAAGAATGTGTGCCAAGCCGTCGTACGAGGGGGCGGACAGTTAGGGTATAAAAGTGCTGCCTGAATTTTGCTCTGGGTTCCTTCAATGCCTGAGGTGACCTGCTTTTGGAAACACGTAATAAAACCTTGTTTTCCTTGGATCAGCGAATCTTTTGGTGGTCTTTTCATCAGTGCCACCTCAAAATTTGGCGCCCAATGTGGGCCCCTGATGGAATTTCGACTGAAGAAAAGGGACTGGGTAAGTGCCACCGCCTCCCATTGTAGAGGGGCCCCTCCCTTGTCTCAGTCGGATCCTGGGGTAACTGCACTCAGCAGACGATCCTTGGAAACAAGTGAGAGAGAAGCCAGCCTGACGCTCCTGGAGTGTCGTTGATCACCTGAAGTGGGGACGCCCACACTCCTTTTGTCTCTGGGAGACCAGGGGTGTATCAGGTGAGTTTGTCGCCTTTCGGGATAGAAGAAGGGATACACTGTCCTTAAACTCTGGGAATCCAGCGACTGCTGGAGGACAGTGGAAATCCCTGAATTAGGAATCTCTGGGAGATTGTTGGTGGGTAGTGTGGAGAATGGGAAAGGGACAAAGCAAGTGTGATACATTCCAAGAGGGAATGGGTATAGAGATAGAAAAGACCCCGAGAAAGCCGATTCCGACTGACTCCCCATTGGGTCAACTACTACAATAATGGTCGTTGCCCCATCTGAGGACTTACACTCAGAGTCTAGAGAAAAAGAAAATGATCTACTTATGCCGACATAGGTGGCCGAAGTATCCCCTAGTAGACCCTGAGTTTCCTTAACACTGGGACCCTGAAGGGAATACCAGCACGTACTGGATAACACAGTTGAAAGAGTATATAGTGAAACACTAGATAAAGGAGCAAATACCCTATGTGGAGGTATGGTATCATGTTCACTTTGAAGGTCCAGTTCCACCAGAAACAGAAGTAGGACAGTTTGTCAACAAGGTGGAGGAAAGCAAAACTGAAGAATGGATGAGGAGTCCACCGGCATCGGCTCCGGCAGTCACGGCACCACTGCCCCTGCCGGCTCCGGTTGTCCAGGCTCCACCTCCACCTGCATATCCAGGACTCAGAAGGGAACTGGCTCAATTAAACAAGGATCTAGAGAATTTGCCTCAAGGAGGAAGGTCGGCCAATCCCGTGTTGGCCTTCCCAGTCAGAGGAGTCCCAAATGGCATGAATGCGCAGGGGAATCCAGTCACCATTTTCGTGGCTGTCCCCATAAAACCTGCTGAGTTACGGGATCTGAAAAAGACCCTTGTGAAACTCCATGAGAATGCTCATGAAGTGGCGGAACAGTTGGAATTGTTTCTGGGGCCCAATGAATACACATACCAAGAACTGATGTATATTCTTGGACACCTTTTCACCCCCGAAGAGAGAAACCTCATGAGGAGGGCAGCAATGGTTGCCTGGAATAGGAGACATGCAGGGCAACAGGGAGCAGTGGTTGCTGACACAAAGTTCCCCATAGCCAATCCAAATTGGAACATCAATGATGACACTCATAGGGGGCACATGAGAGACATGAAATGCATGATCATTGAAGGAATTAAATTGGCCATCCCTCAAGGGAAAAACTTGACTAAAGAATTTGAAATAACACAAGGAAAGGATGAGTCCCTGGGGGATTTCTGTGCTCGGCTCTGGGAAGGGTTAACCAAGTACTCCGGAGTGGAGCCAGAAACCCCTGCCTTTGAGACTCTCCTGAAGATGCAATTCGTCACCAAAGCATGGCCAGATATCCAGAAAAAGATTCAGAAGTTAGAGGGATGGACTGATTTGGGCATGACAGAATTGATGAGAGCAGCCCAGCAAGTTTTTGTGAACCGAGACTCAGTTAAAACCAAACAGAAGTCTCAGATGATGGCAGCTGCTGTGCAGACGGCAGCCAAGAATGAAGTTAGGAAAGACAGGGAGACCCGGATGTCAGATCCAAGGCCAAGGTGGAGAAATGAAGATCTCCCAGCAAGGAGTGGAGACCTCTGGTTAGGCGAGGAGGTCCAGGGGGCAATCGAGGCGGTCGATTCCAATGGACGTCCCAGAGTAGGACTTGCTTCAGATGCGGGAAGGAGGGACATTTTACGCGCAAATATCCCAAAACCCCGGAGGAACGAAGCTATGCCCTATACGATTAGGGAGGTTCCGGCTCCCCAAGAGGAACCGGTGGGGAGCAACTGGTAAATGTGTTAGTGGATCCTGACCATCAGGAAAGGCTGTTTGTGATCGACACCGGTGCAAGTTGGACATCTGTATGCGATCCGGTAAAGGGAGCATGCAGGTTGAAGCAGACTTTAAAGGTGGTTGGGATGAGTGGGAAACCCAAGAGGTCAAGATTTTGGAAGAGGTGAGATTGGAATTGAATGATGTGGTTACTGAAACCGAAATATTGTATATTCCGGATTCAGGGGTGAACTTGCTAGGAAGAAACTTGTTGGATGTTTTTGGAATAGAATTGTGGGATAGAAGGGAGGAAGTTCACATGTGTATGTTAACAATGGAAGATGAGGAGAAGATATCATCGGATGTGTGGGCAGGAGGTGAAAGGGTTAGTAGGATGGCAATAAAGCCCATTCAGATGAAGATACAACCAGGGATAACAAAACTGTGGACTCCACAATATTCCCTGAGTAAGAGAGGTAGGGAAGGGTTGAAATCAGTGATTTACAGATTATTGAAACAGGGACTGTTGAAGCCTATTATGTCACTGTTCAATTCACTGGTTTTAGCAGTAATAAAAAAGGAAGGGAAGAGTAGATTGGTTAATAATTTGAGAAGGATCAATGAGATAGTGGTTCCTAGATTCCCAGTGGTTCCTGATCCCTATACCATCTTGGGGCAGATCCCTCCCAAAGACAAATGGTTCACTGTAATAGATCTGAAGGATGCCTTTTGGGCGTGCCCCTTGGAGGAGGGAAATAGAGACTTGTTTGCTTTTGAATGGAATGACCCTGAGAGTGGAAGGAAACAGCAGTTGAGGTGGACAGTACTTACTCAGGGATATACCGAGAGCCCTTTGCTGCTTGGACAGGCTTTGGAAGAAAAGTTGGTGTCGTTTGAGAGAGAGAAAGGAATCACCCTGATTCAGTACATGGATGACTTGTTGTTAACTGGGGAGAAAGAGAAGGAAGTGAGAGCGGCTTCTGTGAGCCTGTTGAATTGGCTGAAGGAGCAGGGGCTGAAGGTCTCAAAAGAGAAGCTTCAGTTTGTTGAAAAAAAGGTGAAGTATTTGGGACATTATATTCAGCAGGAGGTTAGGTCCTTGGATCCTGAAAGGGTGAAGGGCTTGACTCCTCCCAGGAACAAGACAGAGGTGCACAAAACGTTGGGATTGGTGGGGTACTGCAGAATCTGGGTAGACCAATTCACAGTGTTGGCACAGTGTTTGCATGGAAGGTTGCCTGGAAAGGGAGAGCACATATAATGGGAGGAGGGAGATGGTAAAAGGTGGGAAGAGCTGAAGAAGGTTTTGTCAACCGCTCCAGTTTTAGCCTTGTCAAACCTGAAACTACCATTTTATTTGTATGTGGTGGTGGCTCAGGTTACAGCAGTTGGAGTTCTTGCCCAAAAGAGGGGGGCAGTACCAGCCGGTAGCCTTCCTAAGCAAGGGTTTGGAGCCGGTTGTGAAAGGATGGCCAGTTTGTGTTCAGGCTGTGGCAGCAACAGCAATATTGGCGGTGGAGAGCAAAAAGTTGATCTTTGGGGGAGCTTTGATGGTGCATTTGTCTCATCAGGTCAACTCAGTGTTGAGCCAGCTGGCTACCACTTGGATGACCAAAGGGAGGACATTGAAGTATGAAACCATTTTGAGAACCAGTCCTGATGTGGTGATGGGAACAGACAAGAATCTGAATCCAGCAGAATTCTTGGAGGGGAGAAGGTAGGCATGGGAGCCGGAAGACCATGATTGTCTATTGCAAGTGGATCTCATGATGAAGGTTAGAGGGGACTTGGAAGAGAAGGGAGAGAGGTGGTTTATAGATGGATATAGCAGGGTGGAAAATGGAAAGCGAAAATCTGGATTTGCAATAGTAACCGGGGAAGGTGAAGTGAAAGAGAAAGGGTCACTCCCAGCTGCTTGGTCAGCCCCGAAATGTGAATTGCTTGCCTTGACCAGAGTCTTGGAATTGGCTGAGGGGATGGAAGTAACGATTTGGACTGATTCCAAGTATGCATGGGGGGGGGGGGTGCACATGTTTGGGAAAATCTGGAAAGAAAGAGGGTATATCAAGGCAGATGGGAAGCAAATAGAGCAAGTGCAGTTCGTAGAGCAAGCCTTAGAGGCATTGCAACTCCCTAGCCGAGTATCAATTGTCCATGTGAACACACATCAGAAGGGGAACACACCGGAGGTTGTGGGAAACCGATGGGCAGACAAATGGGCGAAGGAAGCCACAGGGGAGAGATTTGGTAATGGTATCTATACCAATACTGGAAAAGGAGGACGAGAAGGAGGAATAGGAGCCAGAGGAAAGGGAAAAGTTGGAGTTGGAGAAAGAGGGATGTGTCAAAACCCCAGAGGTATGGCAGACATCAGAGGGAGTCAAGATGGTGTCACCCATTGTCATGATGGCAATATTGGAGAAAGTTCATGAAGGAGGACATTGGGGGATGGAGGCCTTGGTCATGTCCGTGCTCAATGAGCACTTGGAGGACGTTCTGTGTGCTCAGTTCTCCTGGGAGATTGCAGGGCTTTCCCTCCATTTTTCACACCCCACGTTTTCTATGTTTGATGTTTTATTCCACAGACTTTGTCCAATACTCTTGGGGTCTCTCTTTTGGGTTGCAACCCCTTCCTCCTGAGAGGTCCACAGCTGCCAAAGGGGCATTTTTGGCATCTTTGCACAGCTGGGTCAAGGATTGTGACATCATAGCCCATTGTGTCATAAAAGGTGACCTGGGCTGCCCTGGCTCATCCAAGGGGCTCATTCTGAGTGCTGAAGGAGCCTCTGCAAAGAGCCCAGGAGCATTCCTGTTTGATGATGGCAGGAAATTTTCTTAAAAGAATGAAAATAAATAGGAAGTTCTCAAATAGAGGTAGGCTAATATTAAAAAGAAAAAAAATGTATTATAATACTTAACTTTAGCCGTTAGAACAGCAATGACTCAACCCTGGGTAATAGAACAGTCGAAAAGAGGATTAATAAGGCCTCTTTGAATGCTACATCAGAAAAAAAATGCAAAATCCATTGTAGGCGAGATACACAATTCAATGAAATTTGGGTGGATTTTATAGTTAATTTCAGTAGCACTAGACCACAATATGGAAGTATTTTAGGTTTGTGGCAAATATGTGTGCAGTCCCCACCTCTTGATTTACTTTTTACTACATCTGGACTGCCCAGCCATCGTGGCTGGGTGTTATTTGTATGCTTATATACCAGGATGGCTTATATTGTTCTTAAATTGATGTTTCATTCCATAATTAGTCCAGTCTCCAAGTTGGAGCTGGTGAACCTCGGTGCCTCTTAATGTTGCAAATGGACTTGCCACTAGTAAGAGTTTCTCCCCTCTATTTCTGTTCTGGGAGAAAATGGCTATAATGGGAATCAAGAATTTTTCAAGGTATAAATAACTTTATTGAGAGGACTAAAAGGTCACAAAAGAGTTAGCAGGCTGTTCAATTCACCAGGCTCTCAAAAGGAGGGTCGTGAAGGGGAAAGACAAACAATGGCAGCAGAGGCTGCAGTGAGATTTTTTTCCCTATGAAATGCTGGTTTCAGGACAGAGAGATGGAGGAAGATGGAAACCTCCCTTTTTTATTCCGTAGTCTGAACTTCCAGGTGAGGGCGAAGAGTTCAGATGCCAGAAATACCAGTTGGCACCCAATATTTGGAAATAAAGACCCAACGCTTCTCTCAAGCCCACCCGAGATATATAGCTGTCATCAAAATCAATGTCTTTAATTGGGGTCAGATAGTTTCTCTTTCTAAAGAAGGGTCTTTTTCCCCCAGTGGTCCTGGAAGAGCAACCAGGTCTGCCAGCAATCTACCTGCCTGCCTCCCTCAGCCATCCGCCAGCAACCATCCCCCATAGGTAAGCCAGCAGAACATGGGGGGCGTCCACAGTTTTTTTTACTACTGTTTCTGTGGACGTGGCTAGGTGGTCATGTGCCTGGGTGGGTGTGACTCGGGGGGTCATGTGACTGGGTGGGCATGGCTATGTGCAAAGTCATAAGCACGATGACCAATAATAATTCACTTTTTTCAGCCCTCTGAACAGTCCCCATGTTGTCATATAGGGCAGTGAAGTAGAGTTGTGTCCAACTGGATGTCCTGAAAAACCCCAAAACAACAACTGAATTTTCTTTGGGAAGAGAAAAAATACCTGAATTTCAGCTATTTTAAAATAATTCAGGCAACCCACTCTGGTTATTTACAATGGAGGCTGTGGTGTTCGGAATAGATTGAGCTGAAGTCTTCAGTCCAGTCCGTGTTTCCAGCGGGAACATGGACTGTTCCTATTGGCTGATGCTGTTTGACAGCTAGCAGCACCAGAAGTTGCCCAGCAAGCGGAAAAGTTCCTTCCAGCAGCAGCTTTATCAGGGCCTAGAAGATCTAGCTGCCTGTGCAAGCGCCCAAGTTATCTGAAGGACTACGCATGCTCCATTCTGGGGGAAAGGAGTGTGGCGTTCGGAAAAGTCTTCACTCCGGTCTGTGTTTCCAGCGGGAATACAGACTGTTCCTATTGGCTGATGCTGTTTGACAGCCAGCAATAAAGGGAGCTGTCAAATGGCATCAGCTGTTGTCCGCCAGATGGCTGCCTTGTTAGCGTGGCAGCTGCGGCAACCCTTTATTGTTACACTAAAGTAAAAAGCTGAAGTTTGCTCTGTGTTTGCCTCAGGTTATTCCACCACTCCACAACACTGGCGACAAGGGCGGGATACAAAAAAGAGGCAACCAGGCAAAGAATCACTGAGCAAAGTCATTACAAAAAGAGCTGAAGTCACTACCGAGCTGTATGTCACTTTAAGAGCTACTGTCACTATTCGCGAGTGCGAATTTCAACTTTCCTTGAAAGATCCGGCACCACTGAGTCCAGATGACTTTGAACCCTGCATTCCCACCTTTCAGACCGACAGCGGAAACATGGGAATCCTACAGGAACTGATTTGATTGTTTCCTAGATGCCATAGACCTCACTGACATTTCCAACCATAGGAAAAAATTCTAATTTTTAAGTTTTTGCAGAGCCACAGTGTTTGACACTGTGGCTCCACATTCAATTATTGTCTCCATGTTCAATTAAGACTGTTCCATGGGAAGAATTGCAGGAAATTCTTTCCAGCCATTATTCCACTAAGCCATCCCAAATTGCCAGGCATCATGCTTTTAGAAGATGGATTCAGGCTGAGGGAGAGACTATTAATGAATACATGGCTGCCCTATGAACAGCTGCCTTGCACTGTGGGATTAGAGACTATCTGGAAGACATGTTATTCGACCAGCTAGTTTGTGGAGTCAGGGATTTAAGGTTACAAAGGCGTCTATTGGCTAAAGGGGATTTAACCCTTAAATTAGCAATTGAAGAGTCTCAAGCTGCTGAACTATCAGCACTTTCAGCAGCAGAAATTCAGGGAAGTCAAATTAGCCAGGACAGCTCAGCCATCCATTATGATGAAGCCTCCACAGAAGAAGGCCATGAAGAGGCTGAAGATGTAAATCGCCTCAGGCAGCAAAAAACCAGTCAAAGGGAGAACAGGCCAACCCCAATCAACCTCCATGGTCTCAGACCATTTGTCTAAGCTGTGGGGGAAACCACTTCAGGGCATCCTGCAAGTTCAGAATTGCCATTTGTCTAAAATGCCAGAGGAAGGGTCATTTAGCCAGGATCTGTCAAGCAGGCAAGGCTTTTGCCCAAAAGCCCCAGACACTCAGCATTTCCAAAAACAAATTAAAGACTGCTTCACCTGCTATCAAGCCAAGCTGACTAATAAAGGCTCAAACAAAATAAGTGTTTTTGTTTCTATAGAAGGGAAACCTTGCAGGATGGAGGTTGACACAGGCTCAGCACTGTTCATCATCTCATGGAGCACCCTGAAATGACTGCTTCCCAGAATGGCTAAGAAGAGGCTTCACAGCTGCCAGTTTACTCTACCTGACTATCAAGGCAGGACCATCCCAGTCATCAGAAAAGGCAAGTTTTTTATTCCATTTCAAAATTTTAAAGGTTACTTGCCTTTAGTGGAAGTGGTTGGTGCCCTCCCTAGCTTGTTGGGGTTAGACTGGTTCCCTGTCCTTGGCCTCCATACAAGTGGAATCCACACTATTGCACATGCTGAAGTGGACAGCTTGTTTAATGACAATACTGATGTGTTAAGCGAGGAGCAGGACTGTTACTCAGGAACCCCAATATCTTTCAACTTGGACCCTCTGGCAGTACCAATCCATTTAAAGCCTCGTAGGGTACCTTTTGCAATCCGCCCCATATTAAACATGGAGCTGGACAAATTAATTAAACAGGGTGTATTAGAGCCCGTAGACTTCACAAAATGGGAAACCCCAATAGTGACACCCCTGAAGAAAGATGGTAGCTTAAGAATCTGCACGGATTACAAGACATAATTGAATAAATATTTGCAAATCAGCGCTTATCCAGTCTCTGTTATCCAGCGCCTACTACATTATTTTGAGCCAGGAACCATTTTTGCGAAATTAGACATGTCACAGGCCTATCAACAGTTCTCTGTTGATGACATAGTCGCTGACCTACAAACTTTTGTAACGCACAGGGGTGCTTTTAAATGTAAGCACCTCCAATTTGGCGGAAGTGTGGCCCCAGGAATTTTCCAATCTTTAATGGAAAGACTTCTTCAAGGATTACTGGGCATAATTCCGTATTTTGACAACATCGTAATATCTGCCCCTGACAAGCCTCAGTTACTGCAAAGAGTCAGAGGAGTCCTCGATCGTTTCAGAAAGCATGGTCTTAAGTTAAAGAAAGAGAAATGCACTATTGCCACCCCACAGGTAGAATTTTTGGGTTACAGGATTGACGACTCTGGTATTCACCCAATCGAATCCAAAGTAAGGGCTATTCACGAGACACCCACGCCAACTAACAAAACAGAGCTCCAGGCCTTTTTAGGACTTCTTAACTTTTACGCTTCATTTTTGCCACATAAAGCTTCCATGGCCAAGCCTCTGCACAGACTCTTGGATAAGCAATCCCCCTGGCACTGGGGACCTAGGGACGCCCATGCATTCCATGCTGCCAAATCATTGCATACATCCAATGCTGTCCTGATCCAATTTAATAAACATTTACCTTTAGTTTTAGCAGCAGATACTTCTCCTTTTGGCATAGGTCCTATTTTAAGTCATAGACTGCCTAATGGTTCTGAGGCACCCATTGCCTTTTTCTCCAGAACTTTTTCCCCAGCTAAGTGCAACTACAACCAAATTGACAAGGAGGCTATGGCTGCAGTTGCTTCTGTCAAAAAATTCCATGAGTTTCCATATGGACACTATTTCGAGTTGATTACAAATCACAAGCCTGTTAGGCCTTCTGTCAGGCGATCAACAAACTCCTCAGATTTTGTCTCCAAGGATGACCAGGTGGACTTTATTTCTGGCTGCGTTTTCCTATACACTGGTTCATCGACCTGGCAAGAGTCTATGCCACACTGATGCTCTTAGTCGCTGCCCCCTGCATGTTCCTGTGGAGGATCCTGCACCTACTACTTCTGTTTTCCAGATCAACAATCTCAAACTTCCCATCACTGCCCTTGATATCACTGCCCACTCTGCCAGGGACAAGGTAATCACCCAAGTTCTTGACTGGGTGGGAAGGGGGTGGCAGGCAATTCCTTATGCCCCCGAATTCATGCCTTTCAAAACTCGCCAGCAAGAACTATCTTCTTTGCAAGGCTGTTTACTTAGGGGTACTAGGGTAGTTCCAAGTTGCAAGGCTCAGTTTTAAAGGTCCTGCAGGAGGGCCATCCTGGCATTGTCAGGATGATGGCCCTGGCTCACAGTTATGTATGGTGGCCAGGCATGGATGCTCAGATTACAAGTTGGGTGAATGCTTGTCAGCCATGCCAAGCTACCAGACCTGCTCCACCCACATCCACTCCAGGCAGGTGGGAAGATTTTATGGCCCTTTGGTCCTGGGTGCATATTGATCTGGCTGGCCTCGTTCATGGGCATACATTCCTGGTGATGGTTGATTCTTTTTCTAAATGGGTGGAG
The DNA here is from genome assembly GCA_015471245.1 of Laticauda colubrina. Taxonomy (NCBI): domain Eukaryota; kingdom Metazoa; phylum Chordata; class Lepidosauria; order Squamata; family Elapidae; genus Laticauda; species Laticauda colubrina. Next base: position 132,632 of record BLBF01000335.1, read on the forward strand.
CTGACCTTTATGACCTCCACAACTTCAGAAGCTATAACCATCTGATTATGGCCCCCAGTTTACTTCTTGTGAGTTTGAGATCTTCCTCTCCAACGTAGGGATAAGGAATGTGCTTACAGCTCCTTTTCATCCTGACAGTAATGGCCTGGCAGAAAAGGCAGTCAGATCAGTTAAGGAGGCCCTGGCAAGGTTTGGGCCTATAGATTGGCACTCTTGGCTCATTAAGTATCTCCTGACCCAGCACACAATTCCCTGTGCCACCACTAATAGGTCTCTGGCTGAACTTCTCATGGCTAGATATCTGAGGACCACCTTGGACATACTCCATCCGCATTATGCCACAGTCACACCTCTAGGGTCAAAAAGCCAGGCAAGGGAGTTCGCTGAGAATGACCAGGTCTATGCCCGGAACTATGCGGGACAACCTTTGTGGATGCCTAGGCAAATTGTGGCGGTAACTGGTCCTAAGTCTTACAGGGTCCTACTGCAAGACGGGTGCATCTGGTGCCGCCATATTGATCAGCCTACAAGGTGTTGGAGTGTATCTGCAGATGGCCTTCAAGATATTCCTGCAACAGAGAAACTGCCAGCGACCGTAGAAACTTCCCACGGATCCGACAGGAAGGCAAGCCTACCTGAAAAGTGATCTGTCCCTCACCCAGAAACGCCTGAAGCCAACACCAGTTTCGTCAGCACCAGAAGTTGCCCAGCAAGCGGAAAAGTTCCTTCCAGCAGCAGCTTTATCAGGGCCTAGAAGATCTAGCTGCCTGCGCAAGCGCCCAAGTTATCTGAAGGACTACGCATGCTCCATTCTGGGGGAAAGGAGTGTGGCGTTCGGAAAAGTCTTCACTCCGGTCTGTGTTTCCAGCGGGAATACAGACTGTTCCTATTGGCTGATGCTGTTTGACAGCCGGCTATAAAAGGGAGCTGTCAAACGGCATCAGCTGTTGTCCGCCAGCTGGCTGCCTTGTTAGTGCGGCAGCCACGGCAACCCTTTATTGTTACAAGAAAGTAAAAAGCTGAAGTTCACTCTGTGTTCGCCTCAGGTTATTCTGCCACTCTACAGCCAGAACAAATGTAAAAACATAAGACATAACACCATGACATTTAAAGAATTGTAAAAGTTCCTTTTATTTCAAAGTAGACACTAATTATTTCAACTTAGATTGTGTGCAGGAATCAAATAAATCATGTCTACATTTTTCAATTGGAAATGTTTGAATGATTGTAGTTCTTGTTCATCTTCATCCTCTTCATCTCAATAAATCTTGCTAAAGGGAACTCTGAAAATCATTCAGAGGAATTTGTTGTTCAGCCACTGCCAATGAATTTGACACCTTATTCATACTGAGAGCAGCTGAAAGAGTATCTGTGAGAGAATGAATAGGAAAAGTGGTAAGATGGTTTGTGTTGGAGCCAAGCTCCAACTATGTTGTTTGACAATCCTCATGAGAGCCATTGGCCATCCCACCAGGCCAGAGAAGGCAGAGGCCTCCAGGTCCTCTTGCTTAGATGTTCTCATCCAAAGAGACCTAGTTAGCACCCTTTCCTGACCTGTGAAAGAAGCTTCTCCATGAGATCCACCATCCTGTCTCCATCCCCTGATTAAAGCTGGTTCTTTTCCCCAATGCTTGAGCTAGTTGAGACTGGAGTCCAGAAGATGTGGGAGGAGAAGCCCCATGGGAGAGTCAAGCTGCATCCTGACCAGATTGGGCTCCTTGTGGCTGCACCATGTGAATAGTTGCAAGCAGGAGTTTGGGGGCGTCTCAAACTCCACCAGATGAAAGAGCGTCTCTCTCTTTCTCTCCAAGGTGGGAAGCCCAGCAGTGCAACCCTTGAAGGCCTCATCTGGGGGTTCACCCAAGTCCTCTTGGGCTGCTTCCATCCCCGGAATCCCCAGGAATAAGTCCTTCCAAGTACTTTGCTCCAGGTTCCCCGGAAGTGAGCAGAAGTGGGGAGAAGAAAGGTGAATATTCTGACTGTGAGATCCTGAATGTCTCTGGAGATAAATTTCAAGGAAATATAAGGCAATAAAGGAAGTCTTCCACTTTTGACCACAATTTCTGTTGCTAAGTAAGTTCGGACTCATTTTACCATCTTTTTTGCCTCAGTTGTTAAGCAAATGAGTGCGGTCATTAGGTAAATCATGCGGTTGTTAAACAAGTCTTTTGGTGAACCCAATGACCCCAAGGTACTGCAAGCATCTTAAATATATGCCTGAGTTTTGGTGACGTGACCATGGGGTGCTGCAACGGCCATCAGTGTGAAAACTTGTCAAAAGTCACTTTTCTCAGTGCTGTTGTAACTTCAGTCACCAAACAGATGGTTTTAAGTGAAGAACTCCCTCTTGTCCTCAAAGACATTTTTGAGAGCAAGACTCCAGCCCTTAAGATCCTCTCAGAATGGAGCTGGAAGGGACCTTGGGGATCATGTAGTGCAAGCCCCTGCCCAAGCAACAGACCTCAGACCACTTCATGCAAAGGAGTGTCCAGACAGAGCCCCCCCCCCCCCGCACTTCTGAAGGCAGCCTCTTCCCCTGGTCTATGGGGGATGAAGGGCTTCTGGCCTGCTCCTCAGGGGGTGGCTGGAGGGACAGGAGAGGCTTCAAATTCATCCTTGCATCCCCCCCATAAAAACGTGGAGAAAAGGCTGGTGTTCTCGGTCCTCCTCCTCTGGGGAGAGAGCCTTGCCAGGACCTCCGGCCTCTCTCACAGCCCCAAGGAGGGGGGTGCCCCCAGCCCTTCCCCTTTCCCCCTGGCTTCCTTCCAAGAGGGACCCCTCGGATCTCCTCCCAAGGCTCCCAGGACCACTGGGAATCGGATCAGAGGGCCAGGAAAACAGGGAATGGGGTGGGGTGGGGAGGAGAGAGGAGACACCCTCCCAGCCTTACACAGGTGCAGGGTTGGAGGCATTAACCTCCTTGAAGATGGGCAAAAGGAAAGGACACTCGCAAGCCATTGCACCCTCCATGTCCTGACCAAGCAGGAGATCCCACATGGCTCCAGTTGCAACCAGGGTCTTTTTATCTGGGGTAATTTGGGTGGGGACCCTGGATGGATGAGGGGAAGGTCCAGGGAGGAAGGAAGGTTGTCTCCCATATTCACTGCAGGACCTTCATGGACGGACAGGTTGCTATCAGGTTGGTTTTCATTCCCAGGCTGCAACTTCCTGATGGTATTTTGGGGATTGTTTCGGTCTGATGCAGCTGCTGCCTTGGGACCGCTTTCCCTTGCCTCCCCCTTTTTGGGGTGAGCGCTGACTCCCCCCCAAAAAAGCCCAATGTGCCACCAAAAAGTGTAGAGGAAACCCAGCCTGAGACCCGGGGGAGGGTTGGCTCTCTGGGAAGGGACCCTGAGCCCACTGAGGGTCTCCATCTGCAGGGAGGCCTTTCAGGAGGGCAGAAAACCTGGGCATGAACTCCCCTCTCTCCCTCCCCCCCCTCTCTATCTTGTCCAGATGTAGCAGTCAGATTTGTGAGTCAGGAGTCTTTTTGAGTTTGGAGGTCTCGGGGAAGAAGAGTCAGAACCTGGGGATGGAGTTAAAAGAGGAATTGCCTAGAATCTCCACATGGCCACAACAGACCTGCCAACCCCTGATAAAGGAAAATCTGGAGACCCATGAAAAAAATCTGGAGATTCTATAAAAAATAGTGAGATTCTATTTTTTTCCCGCTCAAGATTAAATAAACCCCTTTTCCATCGAGGAAAGTCATTAACAGTTTATTTAAATGTTTTATTTGGGTTCCCTGTTTTAAGAAGATGCAGCTTTCTTTCTTCTATTGAAAAATCACCACCTCTTTTCGCCATGTTTATATGATTGCGATCGCTTTCCCACGCTGAACTTACAAAGACTACTGGGAAACTAGCCTCATTCCCAGGGCCTACTCCCCTTTCAAAATGACACACGAAGAAAAATGATGACTGTATATACTCGCATATAAGCCGACCCCCAAATTTTGAAAAAAAAAAAAAGCATTTTAAATTCAGCGTGAGATTGAGGAGCCTTATGTGAGAAATGACAAAAAATGACTGTGAGAAATGACAAAAAATCGTGAGACTCACGGCAGAACCGTGAGATTTGGCAGGGTTGCCACAAGCAAACAGTCCAACTCCCCTTGAATACCTGCTGCAATGCCTCAAATGAGATACCGTCTCCAATTGTTGAATTCCCCTATGTGGAAATATGTTGTTAAATGTGAGTGTTAAAAACAAAATCCACATTTTACTCCAAACCCCTAGAAAACCACAGTGCCAGCATTTGCAGCAGTCAAGAGAAGTAGCAGACTGGTCATGCCATGCTTGCATTAAACTCTGCACACTTTATCTTGGGAGTCTTCATCACTCAAGTTTGAAGTAAGACATTTTTGTGTAAGAGGAACTTTTGGGCCCCAGAAGAAAGCATCTCTCCATCACTGCTTTCTTGGGGCATCTCTTTCCTCTTGCATGAAAAGTTTGGGCTTCTGGCCCAGCTCCTAAAAAGAGAAAATTAAAATAGCTGTTCACATCCTTTCAGGACTCTGTGGGTATTTGCCTCCAAGGTTACTGAATTTAACACCAAGAAAGTACATAAGTTATACAAGATGGCCAGCAAAAAAGCAAGCCTGGGAACAGAAGGTAAGAAAAGAAGGGTGTGTGTTTATGTGTGTGTGTGTGTAGTGTGTGTTGTGTGTGTGTGTGTGTGTGTGTGTGTGCTGTGTGGTAGAATGGAAGGGATACAAATATAAATAAAGAGAAGGAAGGAAAGGGAACATTTTGTGCAAAAGAAAACCTCAGGAACGAGAGGAATTCTGGTTGAGACTTTTAAGTGGGACTGTGCTCTTTCTTTCTTTCTTTCTTTCTTTCTTTCTTTCTTTCTTTCTTTCTTTCTTTCTTTCTTTCTTTCTTTCTTTCTTTCTTTCTTTCTTTCTTTCTTTCTTTCTTTCTTTCTTTCTTTCTTTCTTTCTCCTGGCTCTGTCATTGCTGTCTTAAGAGCCAGGCGTTGGGTTGTAGAAGAGAGAAGGAGAAATACTATCATTAGAAGAGGGAAAAGACTTGGCCCTTTATTAACCAATCAGAATAGAGCTGGAAGGGGCCTTGGAGGTCTTCTAGTCCAACCCCCTGCTCAAGCAGGAGGCCCTATAGGAGAGGTGGGATTCTACCAGTTCGGACCAGTTCTATAGAAATGGTGGTTATGATTCTGCACAGTTTGGAGAGCCGGTAAATCATGCCCCTGGCTGGCCCCGCCCCTCCACACCTACCCCTCCCAGTCAGTCCTTTTTGCGCCTGCCCAACATCACTGACTGCGTCCTTCCCCACCCAGTAACTCCTGAAGGAATTTTTTCAGGTTCTTTTTCCCCTCCCAATGATCAGCTATGCCGGGAGCCCCCTCGCTGTCTGACTGCTTTGCCCAGGAGGCTTCCCTGAGGCTCAGGAGGCAAAAGGGGGTGCGGGATGTGTATGTATGCTACATGCCCCACCCTGCGCTCTGTTTTGTGCCTTCTTGGGCCCCAGGGAAGCAAAAATGCCCCCTCAGGAGGCTTCCCTGAGGTCCAGGAGGCCCAAAAACAAGGGGGGTTCTGCAAAAAAGATGAAGCCACGCCCACCCAGCCACGCCCACAGAACTGGTTGTTAAAACATTTGAATCCCACCCCTGTCCTATACCATGTCAGACAAGTGGCTGTCCAATCTCCGTTGATGGACTTGCACTGCTTCTTCTTCATGTTGCCTGCTGAATGCAACTGTGGGGATCCCGGGGGTGCCAAAAGGGGCTGGCCTAGCAAACGTTGATGCTGAAGACATTTTGGGCTACAAATGAAGAGGTGGGCGGTCGGAAGGCTCAAAGCTTTCACTTTTCTTTCTGTTTGTTTGTTTTCATCCTTTCCTCTAGAAGAGGCCCTCCAATATTCTCCAGTCATCTCTCTCCTCCCCAGCTCTGGTTAAGAAGACCCAAATCATTGTTACTGTTGGCCTTTTGAGTTTTCTGACAATGTTTTCAGAAGAAGAAGGAAGAGGCAAAGAGTGGCAAATGTCGTTGTCCAGAAACTCCTGGGCCCAGTCGAGATATTCCGATATCTCCTCTCCCCCATGGCCCTCGTGCTCAAAAGCTGCAGCAGCCATCTCCTCATCCTTCCCAGATGCATGGACATCCACAAGAGAATGACCCGCAGCCAAAGAGAAGGCATTGCAGCCAAGCAGGTGAGCAGTTATGAGGCCCGGCCCAGCTTCGGCCTTTAGGAAAGAAAGACTCGTCTCCATTTGCAGTCCAGTGACATCTAGTAAAAGGTGTGCTTTCACTAAAGCCAAGTGGTCACAGCGAAAGCAAAGGTAGATCTGAGGATTCCCACATAAACCCAGTAATCTTCCCTTTTTTCTCCCTGGTCATCTACAATCGTGTCCACTGAAGACCAATCATGCAGAAGTAAAAATATTCCTTTCAATATTTTAGGGAGGAAGCAGGGGAATCCCATTTTCTTTGCTCACTCACGCTAGATCAACGCAACACTCTTGTACCACAACAAGCAAACATCTACATCCAGTGGCTACACCATTGCGAACCTTTGCTGAATGGGTGTTGCCCACCCATGAAATTTGGATGAAAAGGGCAGAGTTGGACCATGAAAATTGGGCAAGTGAATTTGGATTGTTCTTGGCACAAACAATTGATGGATTTCTCCAAGAAGTTCTAGCTTTGTGGTCTTTGGAGCCAACCAAGGAATAAGTTGGAAAGAAGCTGATAAACAAAGCAGAAGGACCAAGAATGGCAAAATGACCATGTCTGAGATTTAGTATGTGTTCAACTTACTGCACATTCCAAAAAGATAAAATATGAGCAGACCAATGACAAGATAGATGTCCATGCTTGAAGCATAGAAAAACAAGAAAAACCTTCTGGTGCTATGATGGTCAGATAGGGCTCACAGTTTAGGAGCAGACTGAGCTCACTTTCAAAGGTTCCCCTAAAATTTGTGTGTTGTCAATATACACAGCAAACACACCCACACATTAAGTCCCCTTCCCAAGAATGGGGATACACCCACCATGGTGTACTCAAAATGAAAAAGGATCAGGGTACAATTTAGGATGGAAGATCTCTCCTCTGGCCCCTGGACCTAAACCCAAGACAATGTTTCAGAGATTCCTCAGCTCAGTTTTTGTACAAAGAAAAACAGGGGCAGTCAGGCCAAAACAAGGTGCATCCTGTAAAATGGCATTTCCGGAACCTTCCATCTCAGCCTTCATTCCCCAAATGAAACAATGGCATTGTTTATGGAGCCTAACCATCTTCTGGGAAATGGACAGCCTATTTTTTTTTTTTTTTTTGCATAAATTGCGGTCAATTTGAGTGACATTCCTGATGATAATTATGACCCATTACTTGTTGGTTGTATGGCCCAGGAGGCTCTGAGTTTTAATCCTTCCTCAGGCGGAAAAACTTCCCAGGGGACTTTGAGCGGATCACCAAGAGATTTTTGAATTCCAATCCTGCCTTAATTCTTGTTGAATTGGGGTGGGAAAGTTGGAAACATTTTCTCAGATTAATGTGAGATACTAAAATTGGAGATTCCGAGAGTATGAGATGGCTGAGTGTCCAATATTGTGTGTTTGATGGAGCAAAGTGAAATTGTGGGATAACCGCTGTGGTGGGGTTCACATTTTTTTACTACTGGTTCTGTGGGTGTGGTGTGGTGAGCGTGGCTTGGTGGGTGTGGCAGGGGAAAGTTACTTTAAAATCCCATTCCCTTCCCACCCCACTAACCTGCTTTCCAGCTCCATTCTCCTGTGCAGGGCAACCAATCAAGCTGATCAGCTGGGACTCAGTGGGAGGCAGAGAAGAGATGGGGGCGAGGCCAGTCGGAGGCGGTATTTGCCAGTTCTCCAAAACACTCAAAATTTCCACTACTGGTTCTCCAGAACTGGTCAGAACCTACTGAATATCACCTTTGGATAAATGCCTCTTCCATGTGGCACAAAGTCACAAGCCTTGGCCTTCTTCTACTGCTTCTGGGAGAACCAGAGGGATTTGTGTGAATCTTAGACTCATCTTCTGATCCACCAGAGCTTTTCTTTTTTCTTTTTCTTTTCAAATATAAAATAAAGTTTATTTAAGATTCATACATTTAAAACATTTAAAAAACAAACATATAAATAGATATATAGATATATACATTTTGCAGCGAAAGTTGAGCAATGGTTACACATTTTTTAATTTTTTTTAACACTGACATAATCTGCCTTGTTACAGTACCTTCCTCCGTCTTTCAATGTTTTAATTTCACAAAATGCTTTATGATTACACGCACGTCTTCCATAATTTTGTAACTTCTCCAGTTGTCAAATATTGCCTTTTCTTTAAACCATTCATACCAGCAATTCCGTGTTTTACAGTAATCACTATCTTGGTTCTTTTTTAGGAGTTTAATTCGGCTATCCATCTCTGCACATTCGTGAATTTTTTTGATGACCATCTCCTCTGAAGGGATGGTAAAAAATTTCCAATTTTGTGCATAGCTTATTCTGGCTGCCGTTATTATGTGCAGGATTAAATATTGGTATTTTTTCCCATTTTTGAATCTATCGTACCCAGCAAGAAGGTTTCAGGTTGAAGATTTACTTTTTGTTTAGCTATATTTAGAATCCAATTTTTGATATTTTTTCAAACCGTTTGCACATGTGGACATGTCCACCACATATAGAAATATGTTGCCTTGGCGCAGTTACACTTCCAGCAGTTTGGGGGGAGGTTCAGGAACATCTTAGCCAGTCTCGCAGCTAACAAGTGCCAACGATACACCATTTTATAAAGATTCTCTTTGTATGAGGCTGACATAGTTAGTTTGTAATTTATTTCCCAGATATGTTCCCATTTATTCAATTCAGTGCTGTGGCCCACATTTTTGCCCAAATTATCATACACTCCTTGACTGTTTCTTCTTTTAATTTATAAACCAATAGATATTTATATATTTTACTAATCAGTTTCCTTTCTTCTCCATGCCAAATTTTATCTAACTCTTGGTAGGTCGTGTTAAAATCAAATTGTTCTTCATCTTTTTTGTAATGCGATAATACCTGCACACAGAGTCACCATGCTATCTCTTTTCCTTGAAATTGTATTTGATTCCTACCCTTTAACTCTCCAGTTTAATGTAATAGATCTTTATATCTTACAATATTATCAAAATCTAAAACATTTGGATGTGTAACTGCCTCCATTGTGGATAACCACAGTGGGACCTCACAGTAATGTACTTTTTTTAATCTTTTCCCAAATATTTAGTGACACATTCCTTATATAATGCCTACGAAAGTACAAGTGGTGTTTACTCTTTCCATCCCACATTAAACACATGCCATCCAAGATAGAGATCAAAACACTCTAATGTTAAGATCCTTTTATTCATCCAATTTACCCAGTCTTTAAGCCAGGTTGCTATCACAGTATAGTAATATGTTTTGAAATCTGGAAGACCAAAGTCTCCTTTATTTCTATCATCTTGTAATAATTTATATTTTATTCTAGGTTTTTTCCCTTTCCATATAAATTTGGATATATGTTTATTTAGTTCTTCAAAAAAGCTTTTTTCCAACTTGATTGGCACAATCTGAAATAGGAACAACAATTTTGGCAAAATATTCATTTTTACTATTGCAATACGGCCTAATAGAGATATTTGTAATTTAGCCCAATTATCTAAGTCTTTAAATATTTGGATTGTTAATTTATCATGATTATGTTTTTTAATTGATGAGCACCTAGCTGTCAGCCATATTTCCAAATATTTTACTTTATTTACCACCTGCATCCCTAATTTCTTTGTCAGTTCTTCCTTTTGTTCATTTGTACAGTTTTTTGCTGTCACTTTTGTTTTTTCTTTATTAATTTTTAACCTTGCCACCTTTCCTTATTGTTCTATTTCTTTCACCAAGATAGGTGTCGTTTCCAGGGGATCTTCCACTATAAAGGCCATAAAGTCAGCAAATGCTTGAAGTTTGTATTCCTCCTTTTTAACTTTTAGCCCCCTGATCTCTTGATTTTGTCGGATTTGTACCAGTAGGGTCTCTTCTGCTGATATATAAAGTAAGAGAGTCAAGGGACATCCTTGTCTTCCACCCTTGTTTATCCTTATATTAGCTGTATTTTCCCCATTTATTAATATTTTTGCGGTTTGGCTATTATATATTGTTTCCTAATAATTATATATATTGAATCCTAATAATTTTTCGCCAAATTTCATGCCTGTCAATTGTTTAATAAGAAAATTTGAATTTTCTTTAATAAGAAAATTCGATTGTCAAATGCCTTCGGAGGGTCTAAAAGAATCAGTGCCGTTGTTTTAGTTGTGTGTACTTTGTAGAATTCTAAAACATCCATGATTATTCTTGTATTTGTCTTCATTTGTCAGTATGGCAGAAACCCATTCTGGTCAGTATGAATAATCCTACTTAATACAGTCAGAGGCGGTATTTGCCATTTCTCCGAACCACTCAAACTTTCCACTATCGGTTCTCCAGAACTGGTCAGAACCTACTGAATCCCACCTCTGGATAAATGCTTCTTCCATGTAGCACAAAGCCACAAGCCTTGGCCTTCTTCTACTGCTTGTGGGAGAACCAAAGGGATTTGTGTGAATCTTAGACTGACCTTCTGATTCACCAAAGCTTTTCTTATCTCCTTCAAATGGAATTTGCAAAGGGATCCTATTCACAGTTAGGAGACTTGATGAGACATAAAAATTAATTCCCAATTGATCAACAATCTCTGCGGTTGCAGAGCAGAGCAAGTTCCATGCGTGCCTCTTCCTAGAAACCTAGGAGTCCCCTCCCCACTTAGTCAGCCCCTTCTAGGACCTGGATGAACATTATGCAGCACTGAAGGTTTGTGACCTGGTAAATGATGTGGCTGCCTTGAGACAGTATCCCTGCAACCTCCTCCGAGGAAGAGTCCCAAGGTCCCCTTTCTCTGGACATCTTCTCCAGCCTTTCACAGACAAGACAAGCTTGGAGGAGGAGCAGAGAAATGCTTTAGGTACAAACTGTGGAATGGAAATTTAAAGCATCCAAAATCTGCTACATTATTGCGGAATACTAATTGCCGAAAGAAAAAAATATAAAGTGGTAATTTCTTTACACACTATTTTTTTTATTTCCCTTTCTAATATTTTGCTGTGAAGTATATACCAAAAAAAAAAAAAAAAATCCAACGCCAAACTGAATTCCCAGACAGTTGTTCTACTGAAATCTTTCTGCAAATGATGTTTTATCAGGAAATCAAGAAAGAATCATATAAGAGGGATGAAGGTTTCTCTCCTCAGCTGAGAGCCAGTCAAACATGACATTTCACATCATTTTTAGGGAGAGGATCAGGCAACCAGGCTGGTGTTTGGTTCCCACAGTTTCCTCCTGACCTCTTTTCCGATTCATTCTCTCACACCCAGCCACATGTTTAGCTGCTGTCAGTTGGAACAAGTACATCAATCATTTTTTATAAGGTGTCATGTTCAGTAGCTGTTGCTGAACAGCTGAATTCTTCTGAATTTTACAGAGATCTCTTGAGGAACATTTATTGAAAGGGGAGGGAACTACAAGAATTCCAGTCATTCAACAATTCCCCATTTTGAATCATATAGACATCAGTTTCTTTGACGCCGGCAAACTATCTAAATGGAAATCAAATAAAATAAACATTAATAATTCTTCCACTATCATAATGATGTTATATCTCATATTTTTACATTTGTTCTGGCTGTGAGATGCACTTTTGTTTTAAGCTCTGGACTCAGAAGGATAATGTAGCACTTGGGGATGAAGATGCAGCCCAGCAAACCAGCACTGGAGGCCAGGATGGAGAAGACCTGCACAGCCACCATGTGTTTCCCTTTGGTGCTCAGGTTGGTGGGCACAAAAATCACCCACACACTGCAGAAGACCAGCATGCTGAAGGTGATCAACTTGGCTTTGTTGAAGGCCCCAGTCAGATACCTGGCCAGGAAAGCCACCGTGAAGCAGATGGCACCCAGGAAGCCCATGTAGCTGAGGGTGACGTAGAACATGACAACGGACCCTTCGTTGCATTGCAGGATGATCTCTCCAGGCTGGGAGTGGAGGTCAGAGTCAGGGAAGGGGGGAGAAACTCCCAGCCATATGGAGCAGAAGAGAATTTGGGCAGCAGAACAAGAAACGATGATGGAGTTGGCCAAGCTCTTCCCCAACCATCTCTTTGCTCGGTTTCCTGGTTTTGTGGCCAGGAAGGCCAGCACCACCATGATGGTTTTGGCTAAGAGAGAAGAAATGGCAAATGAGAAGATGATGCTGAAGACCGTTTGTCTTAGAAGGCAGGTGGCTTTACTTGGTTGACCAATGAAGAGAGAAGAAGATAAGAAGGAAAGCAAGAGGGAGACCAGGAGGATGTAGGAGTGGTCCCAGTTTTTGGCTTTGACAAGGGGAGTTTTTCAGTATTGAATGAAGACGATTAATACAAGTCTTGTGGTTACGAACAGGAATAGGGGAAAACAGACTAGGATGATGCCCAGATGTTCTTCATAAGACAAGAAGGTGACAACTTTGGTGATACATTGGACTCTTTCTTTATTTGGGTATTGATCAAACGGACACGTGGGGCATTTTTCAGTATCTGAGGAAAAAAAAACAAACCGCCCCCATATTTCTTTGTCCTTTGCATTTCAAGATATATTGTACGTTCTTTGGGAGCAAATGATTATCAGGAGCATTTTCCAGGATGGATTTCTTAATATCTCCAGAGGAAGAAAATAAGTGTATCACATTTTAAAAATATGGCTGCAGTATATTTTTAATAGGCTATGAAATTGAGGGAAGACTTGGGACTTGAAAGATTTTCTTTGTAATGTTCAGAATATTGATTGGAACCTCCATTACTAAAGGGAAATAATGAATCAATTAATCTTTCTAGAGAAACTTACCTGCAAGATGGCAATTCTTATCATACTTGCTCAGAAGATGCTGGCTGATCAACTGACTGATGCAAATAATTTGGAATGGCCATTGGAGCAGTGGTGATACGTGTGTAGCCACATACAGGCATAACTGTCCATGCCATCACATTGTGTATCTCATATGGCAGCAATACCTTTTCAGTGTTCCTCAAAGGGAACCCAAGTAGACTGCATTGAAATCCTCCTTTCAGAAGGTGGACCTAAAGGAATTCTTCATGTTTCAAGGAACTCAGGTGTTCCTAGAGAAGTAAATGTGGAAGGAAAGACACATCCAAGCTAAAAAGAAGAAATATTTTCTCTGGCAGCAGTAAAGCTTGCCCAATCTGCCACAGCCACCTCTCTCTGTCCAGCCCTTCCTTCACAGTCTTTTCGCTCTTCTGTTTAGATAAGAAATGGGGCATTTTGAAAATAAACCAGAAATCAATTATGCTTCAAAGTCACACTTTCACACTTTCATGACAATGCTCTGGATGGATCCAATTCAACCAGGCCTCCCATTTTCCTCTGGTGTCACCCACCTTTCTAAGTGCAGAAGGTCCCCTCCGGACAAGCAACACAGTTGTAGCAGCAAACTGGCTCTCCTTCTTGAGCCCTCTTGACAAATTCAGGACAACACCTTTCCACACATTCAGATTGAGGAAAAGATTGAGCAGAAAAAAATATTAGACAAGATATTAGACCTTAGCCTGTGGTCTTCACTTAAGTAAATACAAAATCTCTCACTATTTCCATATAGTTGGAGATATAACTCCTGAAAGATTCTCCCTTTAGTTCCTCTCTTTTGCTTTTGGCATCTGACATTGGAAAAAAAAAGAGGACTTTATTAAATATAAAAGTCTGGAGAGATGGAACCAGAGATGGTATTCTCCTGGTTCTTTCCAGTTCTATTGAACCAGTTGTTATGATTCTGAGCCAATTCGGGGAACCGGCAACTCGCAACACTGGCTGACCCTGCCCCACTCTGCCTACCCCTCCCCTCTGCATCCAATCAGTCTTCTCGTGCATGCACAGTATTGCCTGCAGCCTGCTTTTGCCCACTTGCCAGTCCAGCCATTGCTGCATGCCTTCCTCTGTGGCCCTGCCTGATCTCCCTGGGTAGTGAGGCTCTTCAAGCTCCGGGGCCTAGTCACCTACCTGACACTGTCCGTCACCTTTACCTCCCCATCCCACTTGCCTTTTGCTGCCACCCCCACCCCCCAGCCCTAACCCCCAGCAGGGAAGGCCCAGCAGCTGTGGTGAATCCAGGCGGGAGAAGAGATGCAGACTGGTGGGGACCAGAGCTACATTTTGCTGTACTGGAAGTCATGTGGGGAGTCTCGAGTTCTCCTACTGCTGGGAGAGCAAGAGAATCTTTTCCGGCACAGCTCTGGGCGGCAGAGAGAAACAGGATTCAAGTGATCTGCTTCTCTGCCGCCCAGAGCCTCCCGTTTTCCTATTGGAGGGGAAGTTGCAAACTTTTCACTGTGCTGGGAGACTCTCTTGCTTTCCCAGCAGCAGGAGAACAGGAGCCTCTCCACATGGGATTAGCTGGGATTCACACAGCTGCTGGACCCTGACGGTGGTGAGGCAGAGGTGTGGGGGAGGGAAACCAGGGAACATGGCCCATTTTCCTACCATCCCTTCCCTCTCCCACCTGCAGCCCCTTTGTTGGACCCAGAATTATCACCTGGGGTTGGCCGTGCCACGCCCACCCGGTTGCAGACATGTAGGCAACAGGCATTGTCATTTCGAAGTTGAGGGAGAATTTGGGGAAGGAGATGGAGGGTCCTGCAGTGGCTGGTACAGAAGTGCCATCGAGAAGCAGGGAAGTGGCCTTCTAGTGGTCTGATCTGGTGTTCACGGGCCACAGGAAGTCAGAGCACCAAGGGAAAGCGGGATTGCCGGGGGGAGCCAGCCTGTCCGGGCTAAATTGGGAACATTTGGGGGAGTCCTAGGAATTGGGTGAGTCAAGCCACAGCTCCTTGCCTTCTTAGCTCAGGGAACGGCCGTTTTCTGCAGGAGGAGGACTGCGGAGGGGGCAGGTCTACCTGAGCGACTCCTCCGGTGTCTTTGACACTTACAAGTGAGTGCAGCGAAAGCCACTGCTGTCGCATGTCAGCCCAGGCCTCATCCCGCAACTCCGTAAAGCCAACACGAAAGAAGTGGGCGATCAGGTGAATCTGTGGTGCAATGCTTACTTGGATCTCAGCTACTCCAGGCCGTCAAACCTGAAAGCCCCTTGGGAGCTGCCATTCCCAGGCTTCTATTCACCTGTGCTTGGTTGCCACCTCTTCACCTTGCCTGCTGGCCCTGCCCCTCACCCTCCCCTCCCTCACCTGGCCTGAGAAGGGAGGGGTGACGATGGGGGATAGCGAAGAGGCCGGGTCCCTATCTTCCCCTCTCTCTCCCCCACTCTCTGTGTCTCTATGTATGTGTCCGAGACAGAGAAAGAGCGGGAGGGGCAAGAGAAGAAAGAAAGAAAGAGCAAGAGAGAAAGAGGGAGAAAAAGAGAGAAAGAAAGAGAGGGAGAATGGAGAAAGTGAATGAGATATATGGATGGATAGATAAATAAATGGAAGGAGGGAGGGAGGGAGAGAGAAAGAAAAGGAGACGAAGGAAGCACACAAACTCTGGCTTCAGAAGACTCTTTGAAGCAGCACAGCACTCTAGGGCTGGCCTGCAAGGGATCTCAGAGGTCACCTAGTCCAACCCCTGCTACCGCAGGAGATCCTTACAGAATCAAAGAATAGCGGGATTAGAAAGCTTTGTTTCTGTGTTTGTGTTTATGGTTGTCAAAACTCCAAAAACAGGCCAAGGAGTTCTGGGGAGATGAGTCATAAATTAGAACAACTGTTAAGCAATCGGCCATTAAGCGAGGGCCACTTCTATTTGGTTTGCTAGTCACATGGCCACCAAGCCATGCCCACAAATTAAGCCACGCACACAGAACCGGTTGTTACAAAGTTTGAATCCCACCCCTGGATGGAACTGAGAAAAGATTTCAGCATTACGTGATGATAACCAATCGGTTCCTTCTCATAACCCGATTAACCTTCATTTCTCCCCTGTTCTTACTCCCATAATTTTAAGGTGTGAATCTTGATAATTTCACATGAACTGAAAGCCTTGGAGGTGCTTCCTAGGATCAGAAGGCCCATTGCTCCATCCCAGGTGGGTGAAAGGGAGGCATGGAGGGCTCTGGCCAGGTCTAGCCTCCTTAAGAGCCTCCCAGATTATGGACCTGCCCCTTCAGGGGACACTTTTCCCCAAGCAGGACGAGAGGAAGCTTCTTTCCCCCAATGGGGCCAAAAGGACCTCCGTCCACTCATGATTCAATCCCATCCGATACAGTCCAAGCCTGGATTCAGGCTCTGGTCAGCAGAATTGCCTCCTTCGTTGCTATTCTGGGCACAAGGAGCAAACAAGCAGAAGTTACTAGCGACACATTCCCCAGCCCTTGTGGGTTTCTCACCCCTTTGATGGAGACCCTTAATTGTACGGGGTCCACATAATGCAACAATACCGAAGCCTCCCAAGCAGCCTAAGGGAAAAAATCTGGTTTCTACTGCCCAGATTCAATTCTCAATGAAGGTCAACCACCTTTGGGGAACAGCATCAGCCCTCTTGAAATGGGACCTCAGGCTTCGGAAAACAGAGGAAAGACACCAAACTTTCTCCTACCTTGTTGAGCAACTTTAGCGTGAAAGAACATCCTGGTTGATAGAAAGTCTGTTTCCTTTAAAATATGCCACAGTCTCTTCCCTGGGACATTTCCTGGGAAGAACAAAGAAACCCAAAATGGTCACATCTGCTTCTACCTCTCCATTTGGGTCCATGTAGAGTTTAAACTCTGAAATATTGACAAACTCATTCTTCTCCAGGAAAGGATGGAACTGGAATGGGAACATGCAGCAATTTTAAAAGTAAAAAACTTTGTTTCTTATCCCAGATGCTTTTTCACCTTTGAATCTTTCTTCTGTAGTTGCCTAATTTACAGACATGCTTCATTAGGAAAATAGGTGTTACCATTATCTTACAAGTTAATGTTTCATTAAGAACAAAAAAAGTTCACAAAAATTTGTCAATGATATCCCACCAATATAGATTTTGACAGAATATAGCTGAACAACAGAAAAAAGGAGACTTATGAACTCCATGAAAGCAACAGGTTGGTTACCAGAAATAGGGTTTTTTCAGGAAGAAAATTGTCAGGGAAATCCTCTTCCAGGAAGCCCCAGACCTGCCAACCCCTGATAAAGGAAAATCTGGAGACCCATGAAAAAAAATCTGGAGATTCTATAAAAAATAGTGAGATTCTATTTTTTTCCCAATCAAGATTAAACAAACCCCTTTTCCATCGAGGAAAGTCATCAACAGTTTATTTCAATGTTTTATTTGTGTTCCCTGTTGTAAGAAGATGCAGCTTTCTTTGATGATTCTAATAGATCATCACTAGGACGAAACTTTTAGCAAGGTGTCATTTCTTCTGGATAAGCCAAGTTCATGGCCAAAATGTTAGACAAGGTGCCATCAAGGTGCCATTCTTTTTCTTTTAACATCAGACATGGGTATATTTTAATGAATTTTACCACGGAACTTTACTAAATGCAGAGAAACTGGACACAAAGTTGCATGTGATGATCGCAAACACTAAAGCGGTCACGTGAATAACTAACCAATCAGAGCGTGTTATATCCGGTGGGAGAAAAAGCAAGATGGAGGCGCCCAGAGTGAAAAGAAATGTGCTGTATGTATATATGACTGTATGGTAATATCGATATTGCGTGATCTGAGAAGTGGCGTCATGTCGTTTGTGTGAGAATCAGATTTATGCGCGTATAAGCCGACCCCCAAATTTGAAAAAAAAAAAAGCGTTTTCAGTTTGGCGTGAGATTGAGGAGCCTTTTCGTGAGACATGCCAAAAAATCGTGAGACTCACGGCAGAACCGTGAAAGTTGGCAGGGCTGAAGCTCAGAGAGGAAACCTGAGCTAGGCCCACTTCGCTGTAATGCTGCACTGACAGGATTTGGGAAGTCAGAAAGTACAAATCTCCCACCTACCCTTTTTTTATGCAGCTGTAGGTTTCCTCCTCTGATCTGGTTCTTCCCCAGGCAGAATCTCTCCTCCACCCCCCAAAGTCTTTCCCTCCTATCACTGCCCTTTCTAAATGGATGGTGGGAAAGGGGAGGATATAACTTATGTGCTCTGTGCAAGTCATCCTCACATATTATTTCATTTCCTAAATACATTATGGAAATACTACTGACATTACTTGATCTCAGGAAAGAGTAACAAACAGTTTTGAGATGTGATCAAAAACCCAGTTAAGTGAGGGGTGGATGGTATGATAATTAAGTGGATAAAAACTGATTTAAAAATGGTAACTCAAATAATCTTTAGTTTTTTTAATCTTTGTCATGAAAGGGGGAAGATACAACATTTTGTCGTTAAGTCATCAATTTTTGTATGTTTTCATTAATACAACAGAGTTGATAAATTGCTATTATACAAGATTTATAAGAATTCTCAGGCAAATATACTTTATGTTATTTAAACATTTCCAACTTTCCAGAAAAATATTTCTGATTTCCTCCTAGAAACAACTATATGACTAAAAAGCAGTAGAAAACTATCTGGGTTTTAGGATTTGATAAATTATAGTATTTCGTATAAGAACATTAATGATGCACTGGATGAAGGATTGTGCCAAGCTTGATAAGTATGTAAGGGAGCCAGTTTGCTCTACTGATTAAGCTTCCAAAGTAGAAAGCAAGAGTTCAAGACCCGCCTTGGTCTTGAAGCAGGCTGGGGGATTTGGGGCCAGTCTCTCAGCCCAACTCAACTCACAAGGTTGTTGTTGTGGGGAAAATGAACACACAACTACTCATTGGTACTCAGCCTCCGTGGCTTCTCCAGGGAAGGGCTTTTAATGATGGGGGATGAGTTAGTGCACTTAGTGAACTCAAAGAAGGTCTCAAAGATCTGGAAATCCAACAAGATGGGGCTGCTCTTCCCAAGAATGTTTATTTGAGCAGCCTTTAGAGCAATGAGATATTTATATCGAATAACTATCCCAAAGTCCAAAGGGAATGAACCTCCGAGAGCTGTAACGGAGTTCCCAGAGCCGTTTCAGGGCCCGATACAAAAAAAGGGCGCCTGAGCTGATTCTGGGGCCCTGAGGACAAGGGGCCACTGGAACTGAAGTTCATGCAGAGGTGGCATTCAACCGGTGCTCACTGGCTGAGGTGAACCGGTGGTGACCCCTGGTTGGTCTCGCCCCCAAACCGGATCACCCGCTTGTCCCAGTCGCTCTCCTAGCTTTCCCTACCACGTGGTGGCTGTGGCACAGATCAGGCAGATGTCCCAGGGCTGTTGCAAATGCGCACTGTGTGTGCAGCAGTGCGTGTGCTACTAATGCAATGCACATGTACAGCAGCCCTTGGGACATCTGCCTGTCCGCCTTTTCCCCCGGATCACATTTTCTTACTTTTCCCGGCAGATGCGCCTCTTCCAGCCGAGCCCGGCCAGCCAGCAGGTGGGTGGGCGGATGTCCCGGGGCTTCTCGTCCCCCTTGTCACGATGTGCCTGCAGGAGCCCCTCGGGTCGATTGAGCCAGGAGCCACCATTCCCAGGTTTCTACTCTCCTGTGCTTGGTCGATGCGTCTTCACCTTGCCTGAAGCGGCTGGCCCTGCCCTCACCCTCCCCTCCCACACCTGGCCTGAGAAGGGAGGGGCGACAGTGGGGGATAGCAAAGAGGTCGGGTCCCTGTCTTCCCCTCTCTCCACCCCACTGTCTGTGTCTGTTTATGTGTGTGTGTGTGTGTGAGACAGAGAGAGAGCACGAGGGGGAGGCAAGAGAAGAAAGAAAGAAAGAAAGAAAGAAAGAAAGAAAGAAAGAAAGAAAGAAAGAAAGAAAGAAAGA
>BLBF01000335.1:152491-176864 GCA_015471245.1 Laticauda colubrina
AGAAAGAAAGAAAGAAAGAAAGAAAGAAAGAAAGAAAGAAAGAAAGAGCAAGAAAGAAAGAGGGAGAGAAAGAAAGAGAGGGAGAATGGAGAAAGTGAATGAGATATATGGATGGATAGATAAATACATGGAAGGAGGGAGGGAGGGAGGGAGAGAGAAAAAAAAGGAGAGGAAGGAAGGACACAAACCCTGTCTTCAGAAGACTCTTTGAAGCAGCACAGCAATCTAGGGCTGGCCTCCAAGGGATCTCAGAGGTCATCTAGTCCAACCCCCGCTACAGCAGGAGATCCTTACAGAATCAAAGAATAGCAGGGTTGGAAAGCTCTATTTGTGTTTGTGTGTGTGTTTGTGTGTGTGTGCATGTGTGTTTGTGTGTTTGTGTTTATGGTTGTCAAAACTCCAAAAACAGGATAAGTAGCTCTGGGGAGATCAGTGATAAATTAGAACACTTAATAAGTCACCGGCCATTAAGTGAGGATCAATTGTATTTGGTTTACCAGTCATATGGCCACCTGGCCAAGCCCACTCAGTCACATGGTCACAAGGCAACGCCCATCTGGTCACGTGACCACTAAGCCACGCCCACAAATTAAACCCATGCCCACAGAACCAGTAGGAAAAAAATTTGAATCCCACCACTGAGTTCACAGCCTGCTATGCAACATCTCCTGTCAGGACTCAGGGATTCACATTGTGACGCCTCTCCTAATAAAATATCCGGGAAATACGGAACTCTTTTATGTGCAACTGCAGTTATCAGATCAGTAGGAAGGAGTTTCTCTGAATGGGGCCAAATTCTGTTCTGCTGTCACGAAAAATTATGTATTTCTTTATTTAGGACATTTATATTGCCACATATTCGCACATGACTCAGAATTAGGCAGACTCTAACTGCCCATTGACTGTCGTTTATTTTTATTTTTCTGTGCCTGTAATAAAAGTGGATTGGTTGAAGGAAGAAGCTGTGTTGGAGACATTTGCCATCCTGAGTTATGTATAAATTTATACATGTTCATGAAAACAATCCCAAAATCATACTTGACTGCAACCTGAAACTGAGTCTTGAGAGAAGACAAGGAGGAGATTATGAGAGCAGCTTCTCCAACTTGCAAAATCTCTCAGTTGGACAAGGGAGGATTCACCCTCTTCCAAGGACTGAAAGAGGTGTTGGGAGTTAACCCTCCCCTCTCCTAGGAAAATGAAATATTTTAGGATATACTAAAAAGGCAGAATATATTTCCCCTAAAAAGAAAAGTAGAAACTCAGAGAGGCTGAAACTTAGCCCCCCTCCAACCTTTGCTAATGGACCATTTCTCTGGCCTCGGCCACTCTATTTTACATGACAAAGATCTACTCCAGGTAAAGCTATATAGGAATTGCCCAAAGCCCTTTCATTTCATCACCATCCAGCTGGGCTCAACCAAGCCTGGGACTCAGGACAGCCTATAGAGGTGTCCCTGCATGGCCCCATGGGAGCCTGACAACCGATCAGAATACATGCTCAAATTCAAATCCCAACAGAGGGCATAAAACAATTGCACTCTCAGCATCTCAGCCCTTCTTTCCTCAACCAAGGCATGTGCTCTTGTCCACCATTAAACCATCTTCCAAGCAGTCACCATTTTTCCAGCATCTTTCTTCCCCACTTGGAACTGAACCCAGAAGGAAATTTCTTCCAAGAGAGGCTGGACAGAAACTTCAGATCTGCTCCCTGTTATTCCGGAGCGTCAGATGGGAGCAATTAGATGGTGCAAATCTCTTGACCTTCTGCAGCACAAGAAGGTTGAGATGTTCCCCTCCCTTCCCCTCTGGATTCCCTCCAAAGGATCTCAGATTAATGGATCCCTATTGGGACCCCCATACCTGCCATGACTGCAGCCTTGGAGCCCCCAACCTCTTTTCTCCCTCCTTCCTTCCCCTCCTCGATCTGCAGGAATAGGTGGCGTTCATGGCCTGGGCCAAAGTCTTCATGAGACTGTATAAATGAGAGTCATTTTTTATCTGTTTCCTCTTCCTTTTCTCCTGGGTCTCCAGTGAGGCTTTCTGGGTGCATCTTCTGCGGCCTTTGACAGAAAATACGTGCTTGGAAAGGGAACAGCGAAAATAATGATCTTGAAATGGATCTTCCACAAAGAAATGGGGTTCAAAGGCAGCATCTGTTGGCCTTTTTTTGGGCAGACAACCAAAGTTCAAAATACTATGGATGTATTTGAGAAGTATGTCCTTCTTTGTTGTATACCCTGCAAAATTTGTGAGGATCCAGACTTTCCCTTCAATGGGTCCTGGCAAATGCATAAGTGCTACATGGAAAGGAAGAATTCTGCTCCAGATGGAAATAAATTCTATGAAGTGGACAAAGATGTTGACTTGTCTCCACTTAGAGAGGGCCTCCCTGAGGGGGGCTATTGGTCCAGTTGTTGTGAATCGTTGTGATATAACCACACAAATTCCATTCCTGACAAGCATCGGAGGGAAAGTCCTCATGATATTATCTCCATTCTCTGTGTCTGAAGCAAAGAGGCCAATCAGGGTCCATCTGAAATGGAGGAGCAGCTGGACGATTGCTGGGTACTGGAATCCTTCTTTGGGGAACAATGGGTGGAGAATGGGGAATCTCCTTTTATAACTCAGAGCCTCTGAATGAATTAGAGCAGTGATCTGAAAAAGTAATGAACAATAATATGTTATAATGTGGTCTAGATCAACTCCAAAATATTAGTTATTGACATACCCAGGTTTTTTTTTGATGAATACATAAGAATAGTTAGTTCCTTTGTCATGGTTTAAAATATTTAAGACAGAATATTAACAAGATTGTATATAAAAATGGAACGTGAAATCATGTTAAACAAAAAAATAAAAATAAAAAATGCAATGTAAATTTCTGTGTCACCCATACAATTTCAACAATTAGATTCAAATTAGCAGATGTTAGATAAAATGCCTGGATCTAAGATATAGGGCTGTATTATATGCTATTTTTGAGTACTAAAATCTCTTTCTCAACTTCTATATCCCAGATTCTTTGTGAAGCAATTTTTCAGCCTCTTCTCCAGATTTACAAGCGACCAGGAGACCACAACTGCTTGAAGAAATTAACAGTTGTACAATCCAGTAACTGTTTAATTGAAATTTTGTCTGTTTCGGAATTATGTCTGCTTCATCACTTTAATTTTAACCCAATAATTATATTCCCTGAATTTATACAAAGCAGAAATTGTGTAAATTAACAATTATCTATGAAGACAGGAGCTGAACTCCTTTTATCCATCCCAAAGATAGTCTTCTTGGTCTGAATATTTTTTTATACATAGACAGGACTATTACCAACTTGATTGGATAAGGAAGATATTACTGATATGTGAAAATGAATATGCTAATGGAGGACCTCAAAACCTGGATAGTTTTTCAATAGTTGAATATTCAGTAGAATATCCTCTACAGGGACCTTATGGCTCTTCAGGCCTTTAATGGTCAATTTGAAGATGAACATAATAGACTAAAACATAGTTGATATGTTCCCTAATATTCTGAAAAACAGCTCTTGAATTCTATAAAGATATTGGATCTGTTGTTCACCCCCACCACCCCACTCAGCTTAGATAGAGAAAAACACACACAAACCTGTGGGACTTTGTAGGTGCCTACAAACATTGACATCTGGATGGAGACGTAACTGGAAGCTATAACAATCAGAGCCAAGAGGTTCTCCTTCCTCCCACAGTCATAGTTGGGGACATTGGCTTCTCCAGTGGAGAGCATGTCCAGCAAGGCATCTGAAGTGCATAAAGGGCTCATATGGTTGTCATGGATGTTGTAGCCCAGGGTGAGATTGTGCAGGAGCTGGGAATTCTTTTTTACCATTTGAAGAGCAAAAATTGGTGTTAGGGTATTTGTTAGAGCAGAACTACTCTTATTGTAAAAACAATATTCATGTTATTATATGCAGTAGCAACAACAAATATTTTTTAAATATATAATCCTTCACAAACCTACTAAGCTTTAGGCCAACATTGATCTAAATCCAATGATCAATTATGCAAATGAGAGAGGCAACTACGATTGTTTCAGGTAATTATTCAAGTGATGAACTCAGGAATGAACTGAGAAAGGAAAATCATCTGGATTTCCTTCAGGTTTTTTTAAAACTCCATCTTTGGACTTTACTCTCTTCCACAAAGGAAGGCAAAAGAGGGAAGCCATGGAAATAAAAATCATTCAGGAAATTAGACAGGTCCTGAGGTACAAAAATAAGGGAAATAAGAAGAAAAGGAGAGTGTTAGAATTGCACATGGAGGGAGTGCAACTCCTTCACCCTGCATCACTAACGGAGGAGAAGGTAAAGGAGGACTGTTGAAAGGCCACATTATAGGTGACAAATATGTTTCAGTTGTGACACCAATGAGATGGTCTCCTGGCCTGTAAAAGCTCCATGGATTGTTCTCATCCTGGTGCTCCAAACTCAATGGGCATTTCCTTCTCAGCTTCCCACAGACTGATGGGGACACCAGCAGCAGCAGAAGCAAGAGGTCCATCATTCATGGCATTAATCAATCCACTTGTTGTTTCTAACACAAACAACAGGAACAGTTGGAAAAATGCAAAGACTCTGAGAAGTGCCAGTGGCTTTCCTGATCGAAACAGAATCACTCAGTTTCATCTGCAAAGGAGAGAAATGTGCAATCAAGAGCAGATCCTGTACCTGTCCCAAAACCTGGTCCCAGAAAGCTTCATCCAAGGAATTTATCCTTTTCTGATAGGAGATCCTTTGCATGTGGCTTCAGTCTAATGCCTACATCAAAGTCAAAAACTGGAGATATAGCATCACAGGTCTCAAAGGTCATCATTACAGCAAGAACCAACTTCTCCTCTTGGGATCCTGAACTTTTTCTGGGCTCCATTTGCAGAGGAGAGGCTGAAATAAAACATGTTGTTTGGAATATGAGTCTCCTAACAGGTATTTGGGTTAGAAATATATAAATCAGGATAAACATTTTAATAGTCTCTTTAAGGGAATGCAAGAGCATGCAATTGGGTGTGGTTTCTCAAGGGTGTGGCCATAAGATGGAGCCAGAAACCTGGTTCGTCTTCGTCTGAGTCTCAGAAGAGAGTGTATCTTTATTTCCTTCTGTTGGAAAGTATTGCTATTGCTCTATTTTTCCTAATTGACTGATATTACTGGATTTAATGTAAGTCTGATACTTAACTGTTTTTGACGCTGGACTTTGTTACTGGAATATCCCTGGATTGAAAAACTGACTGATTAAAGCCCATGTCACACTGCACCAAGGGATGGAAAGAGGATGTAAAACGGACAAAAAAGCTTGCCATCCGTTGGTTAACGCGATGCTTCTGTTCTGTACACATTGCGTCCGTTTTTCATCCTCTCTATCCGTCCAGCATCCGTCTACTGAGGTTCCATCCGCTCAAAGAGTTTTGAGCTGCTCAAAACCTTTTGAGCGGAAAATGTATCCAACGCGTCCATTCTGCATCCGCTAGGCATACGGGGAACATCCGTTCTGCATCCGTCGTCATCCGTTACATGTCCGCTACATCCGCTAGGCATACGCTGCACATCCGCGCAACTCAAATCCGCTCCAGCAGTAAACGGACATAGGGAGGAAGGAAAACGGACGTGGAACGGACGCACAGCATTAGTAGCATGGAGGGAGAAAGGATGAAAGTGGATGCAGCTCGCATACAAAGCATTTAAAACGGAAAAAACGTTCGCAGAGGGGACCTATCTCGGATATTTAGGATGTCTGCAGGATGCCTAGAGGATGCAAAAGGACACCTAGTGGAAAACCTATATTTCCTATAAAAAGGGGGAGGAACTCACCTGGATCTCACTTTCAGTCCAGCAGCCCTGCGGTGCAGACCTCTGCAGCCTTCATCTGCCTCTGCCTCTTCCACATCATCCAGTCATGTCCACCATGGATCATAACACAGTCCTTTTGGTAGACACCATCGTTCTGCAACAGTGCGAAGCCACTTACAGGCTCTTTCAACTCTACTATAGGAAGAAAAGGAGGTGGCAAAGAAGCATCTGGGTCCGAAGATGGATCGGGAGAAGAGCAGAGTACAGACTGTACAACAAGCTGATGGTGGAGCTGAGGAACGAAGACCCTCGTGCATTCCAGAACTTCATGAGGATGCCACTAGCCATGTTTGACGAAGTTGTGGAGTGGCTGACACCCAGGTTGACCAAGGCAAACACCAACTTCCGGCCCAGCCTGGAACCTGGGCTCAAGGTGGCACTGACTCTGCGCCACCTGGCCTCAGGGACCACCTACAGGAGCATGCAGTATGGCTGGAGGGTACCACACAACACCATCAGCATTGTGGTCAGAGAAGTGGTGCAGGCCATCATCGAAGAATACCTGGAGGAGCTCCTCCAGTGCCCCTCCACTAAAGAAGGCTGGAAGAAAGTTGCAGAGCAGTGGTATCAGAGGTGGAACTTCCCACATACCGTTGGAGCCGCAGATGGCAAGCACGTGGCCTGCAAAGCGCCAGCCAAGTCGGGGTCCACTTATTTCAACTATAAGGGCTTCTTCAGCATCATCCTCTTTGCCATGGTTGATGCTGACTACAAGTTCATGTACATCAATGCTTCAGGCAATGGGTCAGCTTCAGATGCCCAGGTATACAACGCCAGTCACCTCAAGGAGTGGCTGGAACGCAACCTCATCGTGGGCTTCCCAGATCCAGACCCCCTGCCCAACGACACACCAGATGTGCCCTACTTCATCGTGGGGGATGACGCCTTCTCCCTCAGAACCTACCTCATGAAGCCCTACACTTCCAGATGCCTCACCCGTGAAGAGAGGATCTTCAACTACAGGCTGTCCAGGGGAAGGAGGGTGGTGGAGAACGCCTTTGGCATCCTGGCCAACAGGTTCCAGGTACTTCTCACCACCATGCAGCATCGCCCAGAGACCATGAGGAGGATCGTGGAAGTTTGCTGCATCCTGCACAATCTCATGTGCACCCTCTACCCAGTGTTGCAGAACAGGCTCGTGGACCTCCAACAAGGCAATGGGGACATGGAGCCTGGTGAATGGAGGCAAGGGCAAAACCTGATAGACACTGAGGTTGTGCAAGGCCCCAATTCATGTGAAGTGAAGAAGCAGCACAACCTCCTGAAACACTGGTGCAACTCGCCAGCTGGAGCAGTGGAGTGGCAAGACAGGATAGTAGATGCTTAATGGATGCTTCCTTCAGCCTGTCTCATCACACGGATGAGATTGGGCCATGTATGTTGAGTGGGCCTACAATGAACAGGGCATTTAATAAAGAGTTCTGTTTATATTGACGTGTGGATGATTGATTACATTATTATTGATAATAAAGGACCATAGGTGTTGCACCCGGGAGGGTGGACCATACAGTCCCACTATGCTTGCACTGGAAGTTTATCTATCCCACAGCTATTACCTATCCCAAAGATATCCTAACCCATCCCACAGGTATCCCTGCCCATCCCACTGCTATCTTAACCCATCCCACAAGCATGCAAAGGCTTTAATCATTTCTAAAACTTTCCACGAAGACTTTATTGAAAAAAATAAATGAAGCAATTGTTTGAAGCAAAGATAATCTTTATTAATAACAAGCTGTAAAGAAAAATGACCCAAGTCAAGTGTCCAAAGCAAAAATAAAGTCAACCCAGTCTCTGGCACTCTTCTCTGTCACTCAGAGGTGTGCCCAGTCTCAAGGGTAAAGGGTCCAGGTGCTGTGGAGGTGGCTGCTGCTGCAATGCTGGTCTGTGCCGTCATTGGGGTGCCTAGCCCCGAGAGGACAACAGGAGACGGTGTGTTGAGGAAGCTCTCAGACAACTGGCTCAGCCCCGTGATGTTGAGAGCTCTTTCCTCCATGCCTAGTACCTCTGCAAAAAAAATGGGGCAAAACTCACTTAACAACTATTATTTAGCCAGAAATTCTGGACTTTGTTTTGGTGGTACATCGAGGACCCTCTAGAGGCTCATTTGGAGGCCTCCTTCCCAATCGGGGCAGCCACATTGAACCTAGAGACCCCCAATGGCGCCCAAAGGCTCAGAGTGCGACTGGGAGAGGAGGGAGGAAGGGAGGCAGGTGGGGCCTCCTGGAACTTTTTAATAGCTAAATTAACTCCATTTATATTAATTGTAATCAATTTTTTTCTCTTCCATTTTTATACTTCATTGGAGGGATTTATGGATCTTGGTTTTCATTGCTCTCTAGGTTCACCACCTACTGCACCTTCTTCTTTTTCAGTTGCAACCAGAGATTCCTCTTGAAATTCAATTCGTGACTCTTTTCTTATGTCCTCCTCTTTCCCTCTGAAATATTCTGTGTGGAAAAGCTCTGTTTTTTCAATTGAATAAATTCTATGTCTGCTCCTGCCATATAAACATGATGCCTTCTGATATGAGCCATCTGTAGTTAACGCCTTTCTTGAGTAACATTTTTATCAAAAATTGATATTCTCTTCTTATTTCTCTCACTCTTCTTGGTACCTGTTTCAGAAGCACAATTTCTTTATATTTTAGAGTTTTTTCTCTTGCCACTTGGAGTATTTGTGTTTTAATAGTTTTCTTATTGAATCTTATATGGACTTGGTAGCTTATTTCTCATTGCATATTTTGTAAAGAAACAAAACACCTCATCCATTCCATCCATCATCTTCTCCTTCGTTATCTCCAATACTTTTGCAAGAATTTCTGTCATGATTTCTGTAAGGTTTTCGCCCTTTTCTTCTTCTACATTCTGGAATCTAAGATAAAACTCTCACCTGTCCATTTCCCATCCCAATGAGCTCTTATCCTTTTCAAACACATTCAATCAAATACCAATATCTCCAATTTTCTTATTTCTTTGTATATCCTGCTCTTCAATTTTCTGGAGTCTATCCTCATATTTCATCATCATCTGGTGGATATTTTCAACTTTTTCATCTGTCTTTTCAGTTCTTTGTTCAATATTTTCAATTCTCTTTTCAATGTTAATTGTTCTTACTTGTATCTTTTGAATTCCTTGAATAATCATCTGTAATGTCACTTCCTTATCTTTTTCCTGTTGCAACATCATCTGTATTGATTGTTGTCCTCCAGATGGTGGAGATTGGTATCAAAGAAGCAGAAGTTGTTATCTTTTTGCTCATCTTCCAAAAATTAAACAACAACAAAAAAAAAAAACAGGCACCAAAAAAGAAAAAAAAAGAAAGGAAAAAATTCTTCAGGCTCTTTTATACCTTAATCCAATCAGTTCCACTTATTTAAAAATAGAACTAAAAAAGAAAAAGGAACCAGAAAGGGAACATTAAAAAAAAAGATTAAAAGGAAAAAATATCTTCTTTAGAGATATAAAAAGAAAAAAGAAAAGAGCTATATAAATGAGAGAAAAAAAAATTAAATTCCTTGCCAGTAGGCCAGAGTCCAACTAAAAATTATCTGGATGACGGGGGGAGACAAAAAGGAGAAAAAAAGGCCAGCCAGCTAAAATCAAACTCTGCCGCTATATGATGTCCAAAGCTTTTTCATCAAGTTTCAAACCAGATTTATAGTTCTCTCTTCAAGGTCACCACAATCTTCTTTCTTTCACTTAAAAGTCTTCAGACTCCAGCCATTAATAGTTCAAAAGAAGAGCATCTGTGTAAACAATGTCCATGCTCATCCAGCTATTTTCTCAGTACACAGACTCAGAGTCCTTGACTATAGCAGCACTTTATAAACAAGAAAGAGAAAATAATGCATCCAAGCCTCTGGGTTGTAGTGTTACTTATTTCCCTCTGCTTTCACTTCCCCCCTCCAATCCAGCACAAAAAAAGAAAAAAAGAAAAACAAAAAAGGCAAATAAAAAGTATTAAAACGTTGAGGAATTAAGTAAAAAGAATAATCTCAAACAAAAGAGACTTTTTTTAAAAAAAGGAAGGAAAACCAGTCCAGTTTAAAAATGGAAGTCTATTACATAAATTCCAACCATAAAAAGGAGGGGAAAAAAATCACTAAATTTAATACCGGCTCAATCTCACCGCTTAATCACTTCGATTTTCACTTTTCATTGTAGTTTTAAAATCTTTAGGGTGTTCTTTAAAAAAAAAAGTAGTATACAAATTGTCTCACCAAACCGACACACTTTCTCCACTTTCTTCCATTCCGGAGCTGTCCCAGCTTCAGCAGCTTGATGGCTGCCTCTCTGCTGCCAGCATAAAGGGCTTCTCCTGGATCGACCAGGGACTTTGCGACATCCCTGGGATTGACAGGATGAGTCCTTTTCAATCACCATCTCTACGGGACGGTTTAGGTCCTAGGACCATTCTGCAGCAAAAACATCGTCTGTTGTATCGCCGTGACACCACCCTCTCCGAAGAAAATAACTTTTAAAAGTGGAAAGTGATATAGAACGCCACCAAATGGTTGAAGACGTTTTTCCTTCATGATTTTATGGAAAATCACTCATCTTATAAGTGCTATGAGATAAAAGAATAAGAAAGGAATAATAAAAGAACAAGAAGGTTTGAAAATAAAACAAAGGGAGAAGAAATTGTAGGAATAGGATAAACGAATGCAATATCTGGGACTGTTGGGTGTTGATTGTGATAAAGATACAGAAGGATTGATAAGGGCAGTAGAGACAAAAGGAGACCTTTGGCAAGGATCGCAACAAAAGACTTTGAATTTTAATAACTCAACTGATTAAGCAAAATGGAAGAAATAAGCAAAGACTTTAAGTCGGAATTGCAAACTGTAAGTAGAATGCTGAAAGAAAGAATACTGGAAAAAAAAAATAATGGCGATGCAGTCCATCGAAGAATAAAGAAATCTCAAAGGAAGAGGAAAGTGATTCACATGAACATGGAGAACAAGAGATATCGCCAAAAGACATGGAAGCAACTAAAACTATGACATTGATGACAGAGTTAATGAGTACAAGAGAAAACGCTCCCAGGATTAAACAATAGAAGAAATTCTTCAAAAAGAAACTTCAAAAAAGAGAACAAAAAATGGGTGGGGGAGAAGATGGGTGACTGGCAGATGGAAATAAAAAGGAAAGATTGGGGAAACTTAGAAAAGGGAAAAGTAACAAAAACCAAGAGAAATGACAAGCCGAGAGATTTGGAGATAAGGTTTAGATAGGATATAAAAGGGGGAGGCCACATGGGGAAGTATTTGGGTATTTTTTTATTAGAAACTTAAAATGGGGAGATTTGAAATTCAAAATGAAATTTGATTTAAATTACAGGAGTAAAATTTGACTATGTGGAAATAAAGAAAAATATGAAATCCTTATATGAATAGTGTTGGAATAAATATAAGAGATATTGTACATTGAAGAATATACCATATGGATCCTAAATATATTAATCTTACTTTAATGTAGCTTTTTGTGTGTTTACAATACATTGGTATTGAGTTAATTAATGAAGATAATAATGCATAAGGTAAAATAAAATAGGTTGAAAGCTGAAAATGGAAATATGTGAGGAAATGATTTTGATATTGAATTCATGATTTGAAATATGAAATGGAAATTTATTTGAAGATTAGTGGAGTGGATAATAATTTGATGTGTTATTAAATAAGAAAGTTGAAAATGTAAGTATGACTATGTATACGTGTTGTAATCTGGAATCACGTTGCTCACGTGAAGAGATGTGTAAAAAATAAAAAACTTTTTTTAAAAAAAGACACGAGAGTTAAATGGCATTAACTTAGAAATGGCACCTTTTCTGTGTAAAATGGTATACTCCAAACTGTGCAATCTGATTGGCTAAGAAACTAAGCATTGGATTGGTTCACTAGGAACCAATCCAAAAGAGCCGCTGAAAGGCCGCAAAGTTAAATAGCTGCCATTGGTTACAAGCCGGCAGGCAAGCCTGTATAAAAAGGCTGCCGTAGCTTCAGCCAAACTGTTCCGTTACTGTTGCTTACTTGAATAAAGACTTTGTTGTTGGAACCCGGTCTACCTCATGTTTCACGTTTAGGATGGGATCATCCTAAAAGCGAGACCGAGCATACGGCAGAAAGAATTCCAGACTAAAATAATGGCTGGGAATAACGTGCCGCCCGCACCCTTCAATCCCAACAAAGAGGATTGGGAGTCATACGTAGACCATTTCCTGATGTTCTTAGAGAGCAATGAGATGGAAGAGATTTCAGACCAGCAGAAGAGGGCTGTCTTCCTAACGCATTGTGGACCAACCGTTTTTAAAATGGCCAAAGCATTGGCGAAGCCCAGAGACGTGAAACAAATGACCTGGTCTGAACTTCACCGAATGTTAAAGGCCCACTACGCACCAGTAGTGTCAAATCTCATCAAGTGACAAGAGTTCTACAAAAGGGATCAGAAGGAAGGCGAAACCATCGCTGACTTCGTGGCAGCTCTCCGACAACTGGGGGGAGCTTGCGAATTCCTGAACTTAGACGAAGCCATGCACGATCGAGTTGTCCTAGGTCTGAGAGACTCTAACTTACAAAGTAAGCTACTAAATAAAGCCAATATTACAGCGGCTGAAGCAATCACAGAAGCCACTGCTGCAGAAGCCGCAAAAAAGTCAGCAGCCACGATGAAACTAATGAACTCCAATACTGACGCGATGACCCTACCCAAGGGAAAGAAGCAAGCTCCCACCACAACTCTTCACAAAGAATTCGACAGTCCATCTGAAACGGAAGATGAGGATGATGAGGTCCATCGCCTGTACGCCAACATAAAAGGCGCAAAAAAAGAAATTGGCGGGAATGCACTGGCTTCAGGGGAAACCACCCTCGAGCCGATTGAAGATTACTTGATGCCATCTGCCGAGCTTGCAAGAAGAGGGGACACATCGAAAAAGTCTGTCGGAATCAAAAAAATAACAGCCCAAACAGACGCAGTAACTCCCCACTACCAGCGGAAGCAAAGCAAGCCGAAAAGAAATGGGAGCGCAACAGACGAACCGGCAAATGAGAAAAGACCCATCAAACTGTGACTATTGGAAGCACCCAGACGGAAAGCGGAAGAAAAGTCAAAATTGTTGTAAAAATTGAAGGAAGCCCCTGCGAGTTGGAAGTTGACTCAGGATCCTTCCTGTCAATGGTGTCTTGGAACACAATCAGACGGCTGGTTCCAAACATCAAATTAAAAGAATTTCAGAAACAAATATTAACTCTAAAAGACTACCAAGGAAACCGAATCCCTATGGTAGGTCTAGGACATTTCCGAGTCACATACAAGCAGCATGCTGAAGTCCTGCCTCTAACCATAGTTGACCGGGACCGCCCCAGCCTCCTGGGCATCGAATGGTTCGCATCATTGGGCATCGGAATGACCGGGGTGAGCCAAGTAGCCGCAACTGACTGGAAAGAGAGCCTGATACAAGAGTTCCAGGACGTCTTCGACGGCACCTTAGGCAGGTACCGGGGGACCCCAATTTCCTTTAGTTTAGACCCTCAGGTAACACCTAGAAGATTAAAAGCCAGACGAGTCCCCTTTGCTTTAAAGGCCAAAATTGATGAACAATTAAATAAATTAATTGAGCAAGAGATCATAGAACCAATTGACCATGCTAGATGGGATACACCAATAGTAACACCTGTTAAACCTGATGGGTCGATACGCATCTGCGGAGACTACAAGGCTACCCTGAACCATGCGTTGCAGCAAAGCACATACCCTGTACCAATCGTGCAACATTTACTGCACTCACTAGGGGGAGGAAAATTTTTACCCAAGCTTGATTTAGCCCAGGCATATCAACAGCTTCCAGTAGACCCAATAACGGCTGAAGCACAGACAATAGTAACTCACAGAGGGACATTCAAATGTAACAGACTTCAATTTGGAGTGAGCATTGGCCCAGGTGTTTTCCAAAGCCTCATGGAACACCTACTAAATGGAATTAAAGGGGTCATGCCATATTTTGATGACGTCCTAATTTCGGCTAAAAACACATCCCAATTAGAGAAAAGAGTGAAAGAAGTACGAACAAAATTCAGAGAATCCGGCCTGAAAGTCAGAAAAGAAAAATGCTGTTTAATGACTGACCACGTCGAATTTTTGGGGTATTTAATTGACGGTGAGGGTATACACCCTACAGAAAAAAAAGTCAAGGCTACTAGAGATGCACCACAGCCAAAAAACAAAACAGAATTACAAGCATTTTTGGGTCTAATAAACTTCTGTAACGTATTCTTCCCTCACAAGGCAACGATAGCTGAACCGTTACACTGTTTATTGGATAAGAAAACTAGTTGGACTTGGGGGCATTGAGAACAAAAAGCATTCCAAGGCATAAAAAATCTATTAACCTCAAACACCGTTCTTATTCAGTTTAGTAACACACTTCCATTGACGGTCACTTGTGATGCCTCATCGTTTGGAGTCAGTGCCATCCTGAGCCACCAACTGCCAGATGGAAGAGAGGCACCCATCGCCTTTTACTCGAAAACACTTTCTAAAGCAGAACGCAACTATAGTCAACTAGACAGAGAAGCCCTGGCAATTGTCGCCGGAGTTAAACCTTTTCACTAGTACCTCTATGGGAGAACATTTTCAATTTTTACTGACCATAAACCACTACTAGGAATTTTGGCAGGAAACAAATTCACACCAAACATTTTATCTCCTCGAATGACGAGATGTTCAGAATTCCTAGCAGCGTACTCCTACACTTTAATACATCGACCTGGGAAACAGATCTCCCATGCAGACGCGCTAAGTTGAACACCACTGCCAATGACGGAGGAAGACCCAGCACCAACAATTACCACCCTGCAGATAGAAACCTGCCCCGAGCTACCCATAACTGCACATGATGTCTCCAGAGCAACCGCTAAAGACCTAGAGACTGCCCGCATTTTAAATTGGGTAGGTAAACGTTGGCCAGAAAACCAAAAAAATGAAAACTTTAAACCTTTCCAGACCAGACAGACTGAACTGTCAATACAAAAAGAATGTTTATTGTGGGGTGATTGGGTGGTAATTCCTTCAAAATTACAAACAAGAGTGTTGGGTATGCTTCATGAAGGCCACCCAGGCATCGTGAAAATGAAAAGCCTGGCTTGGTTTAGACAGAGACATTGAGTACTGGGTTGCCACATGCAATAAATGCCAGAAAACCAGGCCATCACCACCACAAGCTCCTATAAGGGATTGGGAGACCCCACGAGGCCCCTGGTCTCGGATCCATATTGATTTTGCAGGTCCGACCAGGGGGCATACTTTCTTGATTGTTGTAGATGCATACTCGAATTGGTTAGAAGTCGCAGTCATGCCATCTACAACAACCGACGCCATTATAAAAAAGCTAAACAAGCTATTCGCAAGCCATGGGTTGCCGGACATCATAGTGTCCGACAATGGGCCACAACTGACCGCTATACAATTTGAACAATATCTAGCCTCCTTAGACATATGCCACACACTAACAGCGCCAGCCCATCCGGAGGCAAATGGTAGGGCTGAGAGAATGGTCAGGTTTACCAAGGAGGGTTTGGAGAAAATGGACCCAGGGGAAGTCCAGGACAAAGTGGACCGTTTACTTACCCTCCAATATATCATCCCAAGCACTGTGACTAACAAAAGCCCAGCAGAATTACTAATGGGGATAAAACTTAGATCATATCTGGATAGGTTACATCTAAATTATACCTTTGAAAACCCCCCCAACTCCTCCAGCTGTTTCCACACGTTTGAAATCGGCGACCTAGTCTATGCAAAGAACTTTACCGGGGACCCTCTATGGCTTCCAGCCACAATCACACAAATAACAAGCCCCTGGTCTGACCGTCTAACCGTAGACGATGGCAGGGAATGGAAGCGGCACATAGACCAGCTTCGTTCCCGAAATATCGAACGAAATACGAATGCACAACCTCCAGCAATAAAAATCAACAAAAACAAAACCAAAGGGGGGGGGGAATATAAGAAAATAGGACTGAAGAAAAAAACGAACGGTTGAAATTAAACCCAGAACATCTAACCAATCAAAAAGAGCAAAAAGAACACTTACGGTTAGATTAACCTGGCAGAAATAATCCACGGGTAGAGGTACCCGTCCCAGAAGGGGCCAGCAAAGCCAGCTCGACCTGCCCGGGAGAACCAGGAGGGAGTGGCAAAACCACCGGCCTGAGCAACTCAAGCGGTAGCAACCTTGCTGACTCACCCTTCCAG
The DNA here is from genome assembly GCA_015471245.1 of Laticauda colubrina. Lineage (NCBI taxonomy): Eukaryota > Metazoa > Chordata > Lepidosauria > Squamata > Elapidae > Laticauda > Laticauda colubrina. Next base: position 168,623 of record BLBF01000335.1, read on the forward strand.
GCGGTTCCATGGAGAAGAGCTGGAGAGACAGCGATCCCGTCTGAACCACTCGAAGTCTCCACCTACCTGCGTGACTACGTCACTCACATAGGACTTAACTAAGGGGGGAGGGGTGTTCTGTATAAAATGGTATACTCCAAACTATGCAATCTGATTGGCTAAGAAACTAAGCATTGGATTGGTTCACTAGGAACTAATCCAAAAGAGCCGCTGAAAGGTGGCAAAGTTAAATAGCTGCCATTGGCTACAAGCTGGCAGGCAAACCTGTATAAAAAGGCTGCCGCGGCTTCAGCCAAACTGTTCCGTGACTGTTGCTTACTTGAATAAAGACTTTGTTGTTGGAACCCGGTCTACCTCGCATTTTTCCGGACGGAACAACACTAAACTCCATTGCTCTGTGAGACCTTCCCTAGCAATCTCTGGAGACAAGAGACCATGTTGAAGGACAGCAGACATCAATTTCCTGGGTGTTGAACTCTCTTCCCCAGCATCACTTTCTGGACTTGCCCTGACAGGAAGAAAGGACAGGAAGAAAGGACAACAGAACAATAATCCCACAAGTGTATCTGTAATTTTTAATAACATGTTTTATTTCAGCCTCTCTTCTGCAAATGGAGCCCAGAAAAAGTTCAGGATCCCAAGAGGAGAAGTTGCTTCTTGCTGTAATGATGACCTTTGAGACCTGTGATGCTATATCTCCAGTTTTTGACTTAGATGTAGGCATTAGACTGAAGCCACATGCAAAGGATCTTGTGTCAGAAAAGGATAAATTCCTTGGATGAAGCTTTCTGGGACCAAGTTTTGGGACAGGTACAGACTTTGCTCTTGATTGCACATTTCTCTCCTTTGCAGATGAAACTGAGTGATTCTGTTTCGATCAGGAAAGCCACTGGCACTTCTCAGAGTCTTTGAATTTTTCCAACTGTTCCTGGTTGTTCTGTATGCAAATTAGGTTACTCCAAAAAATGCAAATCTGATTGGTCAACTAAAGTAAGCATTGGATTGGTTCATTAAGAACCAATCCAAATAAAGGAAAAGAGGCGGCAAATTCGATCAGCTGCCATTGGTTACAAGCCGGCAGGCTAGCCTGTATAAAAGGCTGCCGCTAAGTCGGCCAACTGTTCCGTTTTTACTGACTCCTGTAAATAAAGACTTTCATTGTTGGAACCCGGTCTACCTCGTGTTTTTCCGAACAAAACACTGGCGACGAGGATGGGATCGTCCTGAACACGAAAACTGCACGCGGTGAGAAGAAGCCCAGATGACAACAAAGATGCCTGGAAACAACGTACCGCCCGCACCCTTCAACCCCAACGAAGAGGATTGGGATTCCTATGCAGATCGCTTCCAAATGTATCTGGAAAGCAATGAAATGGAAGGAATTTCAGAGCAACGAAAGAGAGCTGTGTTTCTAACACACTGCGGGCCAACTGTTTTTAAGATGGCAAAGGCTCTAGCGAAGCCACAAGATGTCAAGCAACTAACGTGGCCAGAATTGCAACGAATCCTCAAAGCACACTACGCTCCGATGGTGTCAAACTTAATAAAGCGACACGAATTCTACAGGAGACACCAGAGAGAGGGAGAGACCGTCGCCGATTTCGTTGCCGCACTTCAACAAATAGGTGGTGAGTGTGAATACTCAAACCTTGACGAGGCAATGAGGGATCGAGTGGTGTTGGGGTTGAGAGACTCGACCACACAGAGTAAACTACTCAACAAACCCAACATCAGCATAGCCGAAGCTATCAAGGAAGCCACATCCGTGGAAGCCGCGAAAAAATCGGCTGTCACTATGAAGAAAATGAACACACATAGTGATGAAATGAACCCAACCAAAGACAAAAAACAATCTACCACCACCATGCATTATGAAGAGTATGGCGAAACATCTGACACTAGCGAAGAAGACGACGAGGTTCACCGTCTATACACTAACAGAAAAGAGCACGAAAGATGAAATTGGTAGGAATGCGCTGGCTGTGGGGGAAACCATCCCCGAGCCGAATGCAGATTTCTCGATGCCATCTGCAGGGTCTGCAAGAAACGAGGGCATATCGAAAAAGTCTGCAGAAACAAAAAATACTACAGCCCCACGAGACGCAGAAATTCCCCAACACGAGCCTAAATGAGCTGAAAGAAAGTGGCAACAAGAGAAGCGAGCCAATACACACCAAACTGTCATTATAAAGAGCGCTCAGGCGGAAAGCGGAAAGAAAGTTAAAATTGTTGTAGAGATCGAGGGGAAACCATGCAAGATGGAAGTGGACTCGGGGTCCTTTCTCTCTATGGTATCGTGGGACACAATAAAACAGCTAGTCCCAGATATCAAAACCAAAGAACTAAAGAAGCAGCACCTAACTCTCAAGGACTACCAGGGAAACCAAATCCCTGTAGTCGGCATGGGACATTTCAAAGTTACCTACAAAGAACACGTCAAAGTGCTACCGCTGACCATAGTCGACAGAGACAGACCAAGTCTCCTGGGCATCGAATGGTTCACACCATTGGGCATCGGGATGACCGGGATCGATAGAGTGACTGCAACCGGCTGGGAAGAAGACCTCATCCGGGAATTCCAGGACGTTTTTGACGGCTCACTGGGCAAGTATCGGGGAAATCCCATTTCTTTCAGTTTAAACCCCCAAATAGCCCCATGAAGAATAAAAGCCAGACGAGTTCCTTTTGCACTAAAGGCAAAAATAGAGGAACAGCTAGACAAATTAATAGCCCAAGGGGTATTAGAACCCGTGGACCATGCCAAGTGGGAAACTCCTATAGTCACACCTATCAAACCTGACAGGTCCGTTAGAATCTGTGGTGACTATAAGGCTATCCTGAACCATGCATTATAACCAAGCGCATACCCGGTGCCAGTAGTCCAGCATTTACTCCACTCCCTGGGAAAAGGAAAGGTTTTTGCTAAACTCGACCTAACACAAGCCTACCAACAGCTCCCAGTGGACCCAGAAACGGCGGAAGCACAGACTATAGTTACCCATAAGGGCGCATTCAAATGTCACCGACTGCAATTTGGAGTAAGTGTAGCCCCAGGCATTTTCCAGAGTCTAATGGAACGCCTTCTAAATGGCATACAAGGAGTCGTACCATACTTTGACGACGTCCTGATCTCAGCCAAAGATGAAACCCAATTAAAAAAAAAGACTCAAAGAAGTACTAACTAAGTTTAGAGAATCTGGCCTCAAAGTGAAAAGAGAAAAGTGTTGCCTAGCTAAGAATAGCGTCGAATTCCTGGGCTATTTAATAGACGGAGAGGGTTTAATATTTAATAGACCCTACAGACAAGAAAATTAAAGCCATAAATGAAGCACCAGAACCAAGAAACAAAGCCGAACTACAAGCATTTCTTGGACTAATAAATTTTTATAATGTATTCCTACCGAATAAAGCCACAATAGCAGAACCATTGGGGTTGAAAAAAAACCTGAAGAAAATTTTCCTTTCTCAGTTCAATCCTGAGTTCATGACTTGAATAATGACCTTTGTTTAAGTAGTGATTGAAACAATTGTCATTGCCTCTCTCAGCCCATTTCCATAGTTGCATAACATATGATAACAAATAACAGATAATCAGAATTGGAAGGGATCTTGTAGGTCATCTAGTCCAACCCTCCGCCCAAGTGGGAGACCCTACACCATTTCTGACAGATGGCAGTCCAATCTCTTCTTGAAAGTCTCAAGCGATGGCACTCCCACAACTTCCGAGGGCAACTTCTGTTCCATTGGTTGATCGTTCTCAATGTCAGAAAGTTTTTCCTTATTTCAGGTTGAATCTCTCCTTGTTCAGTTTCCATCCATTATTCCTTGTCTGGCCTACAGGTGCTTTAGAAAATTGCTTGACACTTTTCTTTTTGTGGCAGCCCCTCAAATATTGGAAGACCTCTGTCATGTCTCCCCTGGTCCTTCTGTTTACTAGACTAGCCAAACAAACGTTCATTGTATGTTTTAGTCTCCAGTCCCCTCATCATCCTGGTTGCTCTTCTCTGTACTCTTTGTAGTCTCAACATCTTTTTTGTAATCTTGTGAACAAAACTGGATGCAATACTCTAGGTGTGGTCTTACTAACGCTTTATAGTGTGGTATTAGTACCTCCCTTCATCTTGATTTTATCCCTCTGTTAACATAACTTAGGAATGCATTAGCTTTTTTGGCTGCTGCTGCACACTGCTGGCTCATCTTTAACTGGTTGTCCACGAAGACTCTCGGATCCCTCTCCCAGTTACTGCTATTGAGCCTGGTTTCACCCAGTCTATATGTGTACTTTTGGTTTTTCTTGCCTAAGTGTAGGATTGTACTTTCTTCTCCATTGAATTTCATTTAGTTAGATATGACCCAGTGTTCTAGTCCATCAAATTCCATCTGAATCTTGAGCCTATTTTCTTGGGTGTTAAGTATTTCTAGATCATTGGATTTGGATCAATGTTGGCTTAAGGCTTAGCAGGTGTGTGAAGGATTATATATTTTAAAAGTATTTCTTGTTGCTGTTCACTATAACATGAACATTATTTTTACAATAGGGAGATTTCTGATTTTGAAACTATCCTACAATTAATTTTTGCTATTCAAATGGAAAACAAAAATTCCCAGTTCCTGCACAATCTCACCCTGGGCTACAACATCCATGACAACTATATAAGCACCTTCCGCACTTCAGATGCCTTGCTGGACATGCTCTCCATTGGGGAAGCCAATGTCCCCAACTATGGCTGTGGGAGGAAGGAGAACCTCCTAGCTCTGATTGATGCAGCTGAGAGGGATATCCCCATCAAGATGTCAATGTTTATAGGCACCTACAAAATCCCACAGGTTTGTGTGTGTTTTTCTCTATCTAAGGTGACTGGGGTGGTGGGGATGAACAACAGATCCAATATCTTCATAGAATTCAAGAGCTGTTTTTCAGAATATTGGGGAACATAATAATTATGTTTTCGTCTTTTATTTTCATCTTCAAATTCACCATTAAAGGCCTGAAGAGCCATAAGGTCCCTGTCGAGGATATTCTACTGAATATTCAACTATTGAAAAGCTATCCAGGTTTTGAGGTCCTCCATTAGCATATTAATTTTCAGATATCAATAATATCTTCCTTATCCAAATGGAATCAAGTTGGCAATAGTCCTGTCTATGCATAAAAATTATTAAGATCACAGGATCTGAAGAGTATCTTTGGGGTGGATGAAAGGAGTTCAGCTCCTGCCCTCAGAGAGACAGTAAGTTATGAATTTACAAATTTCTCCTTTGTATAAATTTAGGGTATATAATTATTGGATTAAAATTAAAGCGATGAAACAGGCAGTGTGCCAAAAAAGACAACATTTTAATTTAATATTTATTGGATTGTACAACTGACAATTTGTGTTTGGAGTTGTGGTCTCTTAGTCTCTTGTACATCTTGAGAAAAAGCTGAAAAATTGTTCCACAAAGAATTTGGGACATACAAGCTGAGAAAGAATTTTCAATACTCAAATATAGCATATAATACTGCTGTATATCTTCGATCCAAATATGTTATTTGACATCTGATACTTTGAATCTAATAGTTGGAATTTCAGGGGTAACACAGAAATCTATATTGCATTTTAATTGTTTTTTATTTAATAATATTTTGCATTCCATTTTTACAGACAATCTTGTTAAATATTTAACTGTCTTAAAGATTTAAACCGTGACAAAGGAACAAACTATTCTAATATGTTAATCAGAACAAAATTGGGTTTGTCAATAACTAATATTTTGGAGTTAATGTTGACCACATTATAACATACCATTCTTCATCACTTTTTCAGATTGCTTCAGATGCTCTGAATGATAAAAGGAGATTCCCCTTTCTCCATTCATTGCTCCCCAAAAAAGGATTCCAGTATCCAGCAATCGTCCAGCTGCTCCTCCATTTCAGATGGACCCTGATTGGCCTCTTTGCTTCAGACACAGAGAATGGATAGGATTTCATGAGGACTTTCCCTCTGATGCTTGTCAGAAATGGGATTTGTGTGGTTATATCACATCGATTCTCAGCAACTGGACATGTAGCCCCCCTCAGGGAGGCCCTCTCTAAGTGGAGACAAGTCAATGTCTTTGTCCACTTCAAAGAATATATTTCAATTTGGAGTAGAATTGTTCCTTTCCATGAAACATTTATGCATTTGCCAGGACCCATTGAAGGGAAAGTCTGGATCCTCACATAATTAGAATGGTATAAAATAAAGAAGCACAGACTTCTCAAATACATCCATAGTATTTGGAATTTTGATTATCTGCCAAAAAAAAGGCCAAGGGATGCTGCCTTTGAACCCCATTTCTTTGTGGAAGATCCATTTCAAGATCATTATTCCCTTTCCAAGTACAACTTTTCTGTCAAAGGCCGCAGAAGATGCACCCAGAAAGCCCCACTGGAGACCCAGGAGAAAAGGAACAGAAAAAGTATCAAAAGTCTTCATTATTGGTACAGTGTCATGAAGACTCTGTCACAGGCCATGAATGCCTATTCCTCCAGATCAAGGAGGGGAAGGAAGGAGGGAGAAAAGAGGTTGGGGGCTCTGAGGCTGCAGCCGTGGCAGGTATGGGGGTCCCAATAGGGATCCATTAATCTGATATCCTTTGGAGAAGGAACCCAAAGGAGAAGGAGGGGAACATCTCAACCTTCTTGTGCTGCAAAAGGTCAAGAGATTTGCACCATCTAATTGCTCCTGTCTGACGCTCTGGAATAACAGGGAGCAGATCTGAAGTTTCTGTCCAGCCTCTGTTGGAAGAAATCTCCTTCTGGGTTCGGTTCCAAGTGGGGAAGAAAGACGCTGGAAACATGGTGACTGCTTGGAAGATGGTTTAATGGTGGACAGGAGCACATGTCTTGGTTGAGGAAAGAAGGGTTGAGATGCTGAGAGTGCAATTGTTTTATGCCCTCTGTTGGGATTTGAATTTGAGCTTGTATTCTGGTTGGCTGTCAAACTCCCATGGGGCCATGCAGAGGCACCTCTGTAGGCTGTCCTAAGTCCCAGGCTTGGTTGAGCCTGGCTGGATGGTGATGTAATGAAAGGGCTTTGGACAATTCTATTATAGCTTTACCTGGAGTAGATCTTTGTTATTTAAACTAGACTGGCCTAGGCCAGAGTAATGGTCCATTAGCAAAGGTGGGAGGGGGGCTGAGTTTCAGGGGTGGGATTCAAATTTATTAACAACTGATTCTGTGGGTGTGGCCTAATTTGTGGGTGTGGCTTGTAGGTAATATGACTGGGTGGGAGTGGCTTGCTGACTGGGAGTGGCTAGGTGGTCATGTGAAGGAGTGGGCATAGCTAGAGGGTCATGGGACTGGGGTAGGTGTGGCCATGGGAACATGTGGCTGGCAACCCAAATTTAAGTGGTCCTCACTTCATGATCAGGTCCTCGTTTAGTGGCCAATTGCTTAGCAAGTGATTTTTGCCAGTTTCCAAGGCCTGGGGAACCCTGGAGAGAGCAAGGCGAGGCGCGGACAGATACAGGGAGGGCTGCAGAGGGCTTTGCGAGGCCAACACAACATCACTTCTTTGCCCTAATGACTAAGTATTAAAAAAGATATACCAAAACAAAAGGTAGTTTATTATGTCATGTCTTTAATGCTTAAATAGTAAAAAGGTACACAAAACTATATTATTACATTTTAAAATATTAATCAAAAACTATTACATAACCAAACTTTACAAAAAGCAATAACATTTAAAGTACTCCCAAACTGCTTTTCTATTATTGTCCCAAGTTACAGTTTTCTTGTGTTTAACACGAGCATCTTCAGCTGTGTGATGATGTGCCTGTAACCACTTCTTTACTATGGGAACAGGGTCCCATTCTTGCACAGGGAAGCCAATTAGACTGATGGTCAGGAGGTTTGTAATATTGGAAAGTGTAAGGCGACTTTTCTGCCTTCTGAACATATTATGTTCATCTGCAAGAAGCCCCTTTCCACCTCTGCTGAGTTGACTGCAATAAGTTTAATAAAATCTCTAGCCTTTTTAATGCTGCAAGGAATTGTATAATTTTTAGAATCTTTTAGTACATTTTCTGTGAAATCACGATAATCATAAATATTGATTTCACGATTGAAAATTTGACCAAATGCAACCAATTGTCCTTCAGCTGCTCTCCATAGAACCATCACTTCTTCAATGTTCCAGTAATCTGGCTCCAAATAATTTAGAAATTTTAATTGATCAGTGTCTTTAAATTAGTAGTCTGATTTTTTTCTTTTCCG
>BLBF01000335.1:241864-304801 GCA_015471245.1 Laticauda colubrina
CAAATTTGTTATGGCAGTAAAGAGAAGAAGGAAATCATTCGAGATTTCTATTATATAAACAAGAAAATATTGATGAGGAAAGAGTTAAGCAGTATTTACACAATGCTAATTTACCTAAGATACCTAAAGAGACTGAAAAAATATTAGAAAGCAATATAACCATGATGGAGCTAACTGAAGCACTTAAGAAGCAAAACAATGGAAAGGCACCAGGCCCAGATGGATTTCTGGCAGAATTCTATAAAACATTACAAGAATCATTGAATCGCCCATTGTTAGAAGTTATGAATGAAGTTATGCTAAAGAAGAAGATACCTAAATCATGGTTAGAAGCCTACATCACACTCATTCAAAACGAGGAGGCTGATCAGGAATTATAGACCGATTTCCCTACTAAATGCAGGTTACAAAATTTTTGCTTCAATACTAGCAGAAAGACTTTAAAAATATTTAAATAACTTTATACATCCTGATCAAAATGGATTTCTGCCAAAGAGAAAAATTAAAGATAATATGAGAGTAATTTTGGACACATTGGAATACGAAGAAGCACATCCTGAAAAACAAATGGCTTTGATATTTCTAGATGCACAAAAGGCATTTGACAATGTGAACTGGCGATTCATGTTACTATTGTTGGAACAGATGGGTATTTCCAGAAAATTGATTCAAGCAATAGAAGCTATATATCATGAGCAAATGGCAAAGGTAACGATAGAGAAAGACCTGACAAAGTCTGTTGACATAAAGCCCCTGTCACACAGCAACAACGGATGCAAAGAGGATATAAAACGGAGAGAAACACTTGCCATCCGTTGGTTAATGCGATGCTTCCATTCTGTACTCACTGCATCTGTTTTTCATCCTCTCTATCCGTCCAGCATCCATCTACTGAGATTTCATCCGCTCAAAAAGTTTTGAGCTGCACAAAACATTTTGAGCGGAAAATGTATCCAATGCATACATTAGACATCCGCTACGCATACAGGGAACATCCGTTATACATCCGCCATCATCCGTAACGCATCCGCTATATCCACTAGGCATTCGCTGCGCATCCGCACAACTCGCATCCGCTCCAGCAGAAAACGGACACAGAGAGGAAGTGAAACGGATGCGGAACAGACACGCAACGTTAGTAGCACAGACGTAGAAAGGATGAAAGTAGATGCAGCTCGCATACAAAACATTAAAACGGAAAGATTTTTTGCATAGGGGACGTATCTTGGATATCTGCATGGATGTCTAGAGGATGCAAAAGGACACCTAGTGGAAAACCTATATTTCCTATAAAAAGAGGGAGAAATCACCTGGATCTCACTTTCAGTCCAGCAGCCCTGCTGTGCAGGCCTCTTCAGCCTTCATCTGCCTCTTGCTCTTCCACAGCATCCAGTCATGTCCACCATGGATCATTACACACTCCTTTTGGTAGCCACCATCGTTCTACAACAGTGCGAAGCCATCTACAGGCTCTTTCACCTGTTCTACGGGAAGAAAAGGAGGCGTCCAAGAAGTGTCTGGGTCCGAAGATGGATCGCGAGAAGAGCCGAATACAGACTGTATAACAAGCTGATGGTGGAGCTGAGGAACGAAGACATTCGTGCATTCCAGAACTTCATGAGGATGCCACCAGCCATGTTTGATGAAGTTGTGCAGCAGCTGAGACCCAGGTTGACCAAGCAGAGCACCAACTTCCGGCCCAGCCTGGATCCTGGGCTCAAGGTGGCACTGACTCTGTGCCACCTGGCCTCCGGGACCACATACAGGAGCATGCAGTATGGCTGGAGGGTGCCACACAACACCATCAGCATTGTGGTCAGAGAAGTGGTGCAGGCCATCATTGAAGAATACAAGGAGGAGCTCCTCCAGTGCCCCTCCACTGAAGAAGGATGGAAGAAAGTTGCAGAGCAGTGGTATCAGAAGTGGAACTTCCCCCACACCGTTGGAGCCATAGATGGGAAGCACATGGCCTGCAAAGCTCCAGCCAACTCAGGGTCCACTTATCACAACTACAAGGGCTTCTTCAGCATCATCCTCTTCACCATGGTCGATGCTGACTACAAGTTCATGTACATCGATGCTTCAGGCAACGGGTCAGCTTCAGATGCCCAGGTATACAACGCCAGTCACCTCAAGAAGGGGCTGGAACGCAACCTCATCATGGGCTTCCCAGATCCAGACCCCCTGCCCAACGACACATAAGATGTGCCCTACTTCATCGTGGGGGATGACTTCTCCCTCAGAACCTACCTCATGAAGCCATACACTTCCAGATGTCTCACCCATGAAGAGAGGATCTTCAACTACAGGCTGTCCAGGGCAAGGCGAGTGCTGGAGAACGCTTTTGGAATCCTGGCCAACAGGTTCCAGGTACTTCTCACCACCATGCAGCATCGTCCACAGACCATGAGGAGGATCGTGGAAGCTTGCTGCATCCTGCACAATCTCATGCGCATCCGCTACCCAGTGTTGCAGAACAGGCTCGTGGACCTCCAACAAGGCAATGGGAACATGGAGCCTGGTGAATGGAGGCAAGGGGTAAACCTGATAGACACTGTGGATGTGCAAGGCCCCAACAGAGCTTCATGTGAAGGGAAGAAGCAGCGCAACCTCATGAAACACTGGTGCAACTCCCAAGCTGGAGCAGTGGAGTGGCAAGACAGGATGGTAGATGCTTAATGGATGCTTCCTTCAGCCTGTTTCATCACACTGATGAGATTGTGCCATGTATGTTGAGTGGCCCTACAATGAACAGGGCATTTAATAAAGAGTTGTGTTTATGTTGACATGTGTTGATGAATGATTACATTGTTATTGATAATAAAGGGCCAGAGGTGTGGCACCTGGGAGGGTGGACAGTACAGTCCCACTATGCTTGCACTGGAAGTTTATCTAACCCACAGCTATTACCCATCCCAAAGGTATCCCTGCCCATCCTACAGGTATCCCTGCCCATCCCACAGCTATTACCCATCCCAAAGGTATCCCTGCCCATCCCACTGCTATCCTTACCCATCCCACAAGCATGCAAAGGCTTAAACCATTTCTAAAAGTTTCCACCAAGACTTTATTTACTTAAATAAATGAACCAAGTGTGTGAAGAAAAGATAAACTTTATTAATAACAAAATGTAAATGCAAAATGACCCAAGTAAAGTGTCCCAAGCAAAGATAAAGTCAACAGGTAGCAACCCAGTCTCTGGCACTCTTCTCAGTCACTCTGAGGTGTGCCCATAGTCTCAGGGGTGAAGGGTCCAGGTGCTGTGGAGGTGGCTGCTGCTGGATGCTGGTCTGAGGTGCCATTGGGGTGCCTGGCCCCTAGAGGACAACAGGGGATGGTGTGTGGAGGAAGCTCTCAGAGAGCTGGCTCAATCTCTGTGGTGTTGAGAGCCCCTTCCTCCAGGACATGGGGTGTCAGTCCCAAGACCAATGACAGATGTTCTGAGGCTGGGCTTGGCTGTGGGGTGGAGGAAGGAGGAGTGTAGTGGGGCTGTCTGGTCTGCAGATGAGCGAGGTGAGGCATGAGTGGCATGGGTGGCATGGGTGGCATCTGTGGCATGGGTGGCATCTGTGGCATGGGTGGCAACTGTGACATCGGTGGCATCGGTGGCATCAGTAGCATCGGTGGCGTCAGTGGCATCGGTGGCACCAGTGGCGTACGATGTACCTGTGCCTGGACTGGGACGGGCTACCTGTGCTACTGGAGCTCCTGGTAGCCGTAGCCTTGGTAGGTGAGGACCTGTGGAATGCCTTGGACGGGCAGTGACATCACCTGGGGTGGAGGAGCAGACCTGGACTGGGTGGGAGCAGGTTCAGCTGGGTCTGGAGGGTTGTGAAGAAGACCGGTGATCCTGTCTTTGATCACCTTGTACTGTGATTCAGACATATCCAGGAGGGTAGATCTCCTCTCTCAGCTGGTCAACACTGACTCCTCCTCCTCCAACCGCAAGCCCTTCCTCACCTATGTCAACCAGACCCTCAAGGAAATGGTGGATCCACAGTACCAGCAGGTGAAGGACCGGATTACTGAGCTGCTTCACAACCCTCCAGACCCAGAGGAACCTGCTCCCACCCAGTCCAGGCCTGCTCCTCCACCCCAGGTGATGTCCCTCCCATTCCAAGGCTTCCCAAAGCCCCTCACCTACCGGGGCTACGGCTACCAGGAGGTTCAGCAGGACAGGCAGCAGCCCTTCCCAGTCCAGGCACAGAGTCATCGGGCGACACCGTTGCCACCTGTTTCACTGATGCCACTGATGCCACCCACGCCAATGATGCCACTGACGACAGCGATGCCACCCACGCCAGTCCTCAGCCAGCTGCAGAGCAGACAGCTCCACTACACTACTCCTTCCTCCACCCCACAGCCAAGCCCGGCCTCAGTACATCTGTCATCAGTACTGGGGCTGACACCCCATGGCATGGAGGTAGGATCTCTCAGCATCACAGGGCTGAGCCAGCTGTCCAAGACCTTTCTCAACACACCGTCCCCTGCTGTCCTCTCGAGGCCAGGCACTCCAGCACCACCCACCACCACAGCACCTGGACCCTTCACCCCTGAGACTGGGCACACCTCCGAGTGACCAAGAAGAGTGCCAGAGACCGGGTAGCTGGCTACCTGTGGACTTTATTTGGATACTTGACTTGAGTCATTTTTTTTTTACAGCTTGTTGTTCAATAAAGTTTATCTTTGATTCACACACTTGCTTCATTTCTTTTTTTTAATAAAGTCTTGGTGGAAACTTTTAAAATTGGCTTAAGCCTTTGCATGCTTGTGGGATGGGTTAAGATAGCAGTGGGGTGGGCAGGGATACCTGTGGAATGAGCAGGGATACCTTTGGGATGGTTAATAGCTCTGGGATAGATAAACCTCCAGTGCAAGCATAGTGGGACTGTATGGTCCACCCTCCCAGGTGCCACACCTATGGCCCTTTATTATCAATAATAATGTAATCAATCATCCACACATGTCAACATAAACACAACTCTTTATTAAACGCCCTGTTTATTGTAGGCCCACCCAACATACATGGCCCAATCTCATCCGTGTGATGAGACAGGCTGAAGGAAGCATCCATTAAGCATCTACCATCCTGTCTTGCCACTCCACCACTCCAGCTGGGGAGTTGCACCAGTGTTTCAGGAGGTTGCGCTGCTTCTTCCCTTCCCGTGAGGCTCTGTTGTGGCCTTGCACATCCTGAGTGTCCATCAGGTTTTGCCTTGCCTCTATTCCCCAGGCTCCATGTCCCCATTGCCTTGTTGATGGTCCACAAGCCTGTTCTGCAAGACTGGGTAGCGGGTGCGCATGAGATTACTTCAAAATCCCATTCCCTCCCCACCCCACTAACCTGCTTTCCAGTTCCATTCTCCTGTGCTGGGCAACCAAAGGAGACCCAGCCAATCAGCTGGGACTCAGAGAAGTGATGGGGGTGAAACCAGTCATAGATGGTATTTGCCAGATTTCCAAACCACTCAAAATTTCCACTACCAGTTCTCCAGAACTGGTCAGAACCTACTGAATTCCACCTCTGGATAAACGCCTCTTCCCTGTGGTGCAAAGCCACAAGTCTTGGCCTTCTTCTACTGCTTGTGGGAGAACCAGAGGGATTTGTGTGACTCTTAAACTGATCTTCTGATCCACTAGAGCTTTTCTTATCTCCTTAAAATGGAATTTGCAAAGGGATCCTATTCACAGTTAGGAACCTTTATGAGACATAAAAATTGATTCCCAATTGATCAGCAATCTCTGTGGTTGGAGAGTAGAGCAGCTTCCATGGGTGCCTCGTCCTAGAAATCTAGAAGTGTTTCCCCCCCCCCGACTTATTCAGCCCCTTCTTGGACCTGGATGAACATGATGCAGCACTGAAGATTTGTGACCTGGTCAATGATGTGGCTGCCTTGAGACAGGATCCCTGCAACCTCCTCCTGGGAAGAGTCCCAAGGTCCCCTTTCTCTGGACATCTTCTCCAGCCCTTCACAGACAAGACAAGCTTGGAGGAGGAGCAGAGAAATGCTTAAAATAGAAAATGTAGAGGGGAAAATTAAAGGGCCTGAAAATTAAAGGGCCTGAGAATTGAAGGACCTGAAAACTGCTATTTTATTTCTCTGGTTGATGAAAGAAAAAATATATACAGTGGAAATTTCTTTACACACTTTATTTTTTTTATTTACTTTTTTTGCTGTGAAGTACACACCAAAATAAAAACAATCCCAAACTGAAATCCCGGACAGCTGTTCTGCTGAATTCTTTCTGCAAAGGAGGTTATAACAGAAAATCAAGAAAGAGGGATGAAGGTTTCCCTCCTCAGCTGAGAGCCAGTCAAACATGGCATTTCACATCATTCCAGCATTTTTCGGGAGAGGATCAGGCAACCAGGCTGGTGTTTGGTTCCCACAGTTTCCTCCTGACCTCTTTTCCTGCTCACTCTCTCTTATGCACACATTTAGCTGCTGTCAGTAGGAACAAAGTGCATCAATCATTTTTATAAGGTATCATGTTCAGTAGCTGTTGCTGAACAGCTGAATTCCTCTGAATTTTACAGAGGTCTCTTTAGCAATATTTATTGAAAGGGAAGGGAGTTGCTAGAATTCCAGTCCTTCAACAATTCCCTATTTTGAAACATAAAGATATCATTTTCTTTGACTCCTTCATAGTATCTAAATGGAAATCAAATAAAAGAAACATTCACAATTCTTCCACCATCATAATGATGTTATATCTCATGTTTTCACATTTGTTCTGGCTGTGAGAAGCTCCTTTGTGTTCAGCTCTGGCCTCAGAAGGATAATGTAGCACTTGGGGATGAAGATACAGACCAGCAGACCAGCACCGGAGGCCAGGATGGAGAAGACCTGCACAGCCACCATGTGTTTCCCTTTGGTGCTCAGGGAGGTGGGCACAAAAGTCACCCAGACACTGCAAAAGACCAGCATGCTGAAGGTGATCAGCTTGGCTTCATTGAAGGCCCCAGGCAGATTCCTGGCCAGGAAAGCCACCGTGAAGCAGATGGCAGCCAGGAAGCCCATGTAGCTGAGGGTGACGTAGAACATGACAACGGCCCCTTCATTGCATTGCAGGATGATTTCTCCAGGCTGGGAATGGAGGTCAGAGTCAGGGAAGGGGGAAGAAACTCTCAGCCATATGGAGCAGATGATAATTTGGACAGCAGAACAAGAAAGGATAATGGAGTTGGCCAAGGTCTTCTTCAACCATCTCTTCACTCGGTTTCCTGGTTTTGTGGCCAGGAAGGCCAGCACCACCATGATGGTTTTGGCCAAGAGAGAAGAAACAGCAATTGAGAAGATGATGCTGAAGACCATTTGTCGGAGAAGGCAGGTGGCTTTCCTTGGTTGACCAATGAAGAGAGAAGAAGATAAGAAGCAAAGCAAGAGGGAGACCAAGAGGATGTAAGAGAGGTCCCGGTTGTTGGCTTTGACAAGGGGAGTTTCTCGGTATTGAATGAAGATGATTAAAACAAGGGTTGTGGTTAGGAATAAAAATAGGGCAAAACAGACGAGGATGATGCCCAGAAGTTCTTCATAAGACAGGAAGGTTATAATTTTGGGGATACATTGGACTCTTTCTTTATTTGGGTATTTTTCATCAGGACACTTGGTGCATTTTTCTGTATCTGAGAAAGTGGGAAAAAACATATTTTTTTGTCCTTTGCATTTCAAGATATATTGTATGTTCTTTGGGAACAAGTGATTATCAGGATCATTTTCCAGGATGGATTTCTCAATATCTCTATAGATAAGTGTATCACTTTTTATAAATTTATAGCCATGGTATATTTTTCATAGGCTATGGAATTGAGGGAACATTTATGAATTAAACGATTTCCTTTGAAATGTTCAGAATATTGATAGGAACCTCCATTATTAAAGGTAAATAACGAAACAATTAATCTTTCTAGAGAAACTTACCTGCCAGGTGGTAATTCTTGTCATACTTGCCTCAGAGGAGGCTGGCGGATCAAGTGACTGCTGCAAACAATTTGGAATGGCCATTGGAGCAGTGGTGATACGGGTGCAGCCACATACAGGCATAACTATCCATGCCACCACATTGTGCATCTCATATATCAGCAATACATTTTCAGTTTTCCTCAAAGGGAACCCATTGCAATCCTCCTTTCAGAAGGTGGACCTAAAGGAATTCCTCATGTTTCTAGGAACTCAGGTGTTCCTAGAGAAGTAAATGTGGAAGGAAGGACACATCCAAGCTAAAAAGAAGAAATATTTTCTCTGGCAGTAGTAAATCTTGCCCAATATGCCACAGCCACCTATCTTCATCCAGCCCTTCCTTCACAGTCTTTTTGTTCTTCTGTTTAGATATGAAATGGGTCATTTTAGAAACAAACCAGAAATCAATTCAGCTTCAAAGTGTGTTTTAATTCACACTTTCATGACAATGCTCTGGAGGGATACAGTTCCACCGAGCCTCCCATTTTCCTCTGGTGTCACCCACCTTTCTGAGTGGAGAAGGTCCCCTTCGGACAAGGAATGCAGTCATAGCAGCAAACTGGCTCTCCTTCTCGAGCCCTCTTGACAAATCCAGGATGACAATTTTCCATACATTGAGACTGAGGAAAGGACTGAGAAAAAAAAAAAAAAGATTGCCAAAAGAAATGTGTTAGGACTCTCTGTTCATGGAAAATGGAGATAAAAATGGACATTAGAAAAGATATTAGATATTAGCCTCTGGTCTTCAGTGAAGTCAAGACAACATCTCTCACTATTTCCAAATGTTTGGAGATATAACTTTTGGAAGATTCTTCCTTTCGTTCTTCTCTTTTGCTTTTGGCATCTCACATTACCAAAAAAAGGACTTTATTAAACAGAAAAGTCTGGAGAGATGGAACCAGGAGTCGGATTCTACTGGTTCTGTCCAGTTCTATAGAACAGGTTGTAATGATTCTGCCGAGTTCGGAAAAATGGCAAATTGCACCATGCAGTGGCCCCGCCCCTCTCTGCCCGCCCCTCCCCTCCATGCCCAGTCGTTCCTTATCGTGCATGCACAGCATCGCCTGCAGCCAGCTTTTCCCCACTCACCAGTCCAGCCATTGTTGCATGCCTTCTGCTGTGGCCCTGCCTGATCTCCCTGGGTGAGTCACCACTGCCAGTCACCTTTACCTCTCAACCCACTTGCTTTTTGCTCCCACCGCTCCCACCCTAACCCCCAGTAAGGAAGGCCCAGCAGCTGCATTGAAACCAGGCGGGGGGGGGAGATGCAGACTGGTGGGGACCAGAGCTATATTTCACTGTACAAGAAGACGTGGAGAGTCTCAAGTTCTCCTCCTGATGAGAGAGCAAGAGAGTCTTTTCTGGCACAGCTCTGGGCAGCAGAGAGGAACAGGATTCAAGCAGGCTGCTTCTCTGCCACCCAGAGCCGCCTGTTTCCCTATTGGTGTGGAAGTTGCAAACTTTTCGCTGTGCTGGGAAAGTCTCTCTTGCTTTCCCAGCAGCAGGAGAACACGAGCCTCTCCACATATCTTCCGGTACAGCAAAATTTAGCTGGGATTCACCACAGGTGCTGGGCTTTATCTACAGGGGGCAGAGGTGTTTGGGGGGGGGGGTAGACCAGGGAACATGGCCCATTTGCCTGCCATCCCTTCCCTCTCTCACCTGCAGCCTGTTTGTTGGACTCAGAACAATCAACCCTGGTTGGCCCTGCCACGCCCACCCAGTCGCACCCCTGTCAGCAATAGACATCATCATTTTGAAGTTGAAGGAGAATTTGGGGAAGGAGGTGGAGGGTCCTGGAGTGGTTGGCACAGGAGTGCCGCTGAAAAGCAGGGAAGTGTCCTTCAAGTGGTCTGACCTGGTGTTCAGGCTGGTGGCGGGCCACGGAAAGTTAGAGTACCAAGGGAAAAAGGGATACCAAGGGGGAGGCGCCCTGTCCGTGCTGAATTGGGACCATTTGGGGTAGTCCTAGGAATTGGGTGAGTCGAGCCACAGCTCCTTGCCTACTTAGCTTAGAGAATGGCCATTTTCTGCAGGAGGACTGTGGAGGGGGGAGGTCTAACTGAGTATCTCCCCCGGTGTCTTCACTGGATTATTTGGACTCTTACAAGTGAGTGCAGCTAAAGGCACGGTTGTCGCATATCAGCCCAGGCCTCACCCTGCGGCTCCATAAAGGCAAAACCAAAAAAGTGGGTGATCATGTGAACCTGTGGTGCAATGCTCACTTATGTCTCGGCTGCTCCAGGCCATCTGACCTCAAAGCCCCTTGGGAGGTGCCGTTCCCATGCTTTGGTCACCACCTCTTCACCTTGCTGAAGCAAGTGGCCCTGCCCCTCACCCTCCCCTCCCTCGTCTGGCTTGAGAAGGTAAGGGTGATGGTGGGGGATAGTGGAGAGTCTGGGTCCCTATCTTCCACTCTCTTTCCCCCACTCTGTGGGTCTCTCAGTGAGTGTGAGTGTGAGTGTGCATGTGTGTGTGTGTCTCTCTCTCTCTTCCTCAAAGCCGCAACTGGGTGTGCCAAGGAGAGTTTGCTGGCTTGGACCAGCCAAAGCTTTGAGTGAGACACACACACACACACAAATAGACACAAACACACACACACACACACAGAGTAGAGGAGAGAAGATAGGGGAAGATAGGGATCCGGTTGCTTCGCTATCCCCCACCATCACCCTTACCTTCTCACACTGCTCTATTTTGTGAACCATCTATGGTTTAGTACCTCCTCCCAACTGGTGAGAAACCCACAAGGGCTGGGAAATGTGTCACTAAGAGCTTCAGGTTTGTTTGCTCCTTGTGCCCAAAAGAGCAAAGAACAAGGGAATTCTGATGAGCAGGGCCTGAATTCAGATGAATTTGAACCATGATTGGGTGGAGGTCCTTTTTGTCCCATTGGGAGAGAAGTTTCGTCCTGCTGGGGGAAAAGTGTCCCCTGAAAGGGCAGGTTCATAGTTGGGGAGGTTCTTAAAGAGACCCGACCTGGTCAGACTTATCCCTGTCTCTTTTACACACACACACACACACACACACACACACACACACACACACACACAGACACACACACACACACACACAAAGTGGGGGGGGAGAGGGGAAGATAGGGAAAGAGGCAGAGAGAGAGACGCACACACAGAGAGATACAGAGAGGAGAGGAAAAGAGGAAAAGAGAGAAAAAGAGGGAATGAGAGTGGAAGAGATTGACAAGAAACAATAGAAAAAGAGAAAGAAAGAAAACAGAGAAAGGAAGCAAAAGAAAGAAAAGGGATAGACAAAGAAAGGGAGAGATGGAAGGAGGGGACATGGGAAAAAAAGAAAGGAAGAGATGGAGGGAGGAGAAAGTGAAAGAGATATATGAATGGATAGATAAATACATGGAATGAGGGAGGGAGGGAGAAAAAAAGAAGAGGAAAGAAGGACAAAAACCCTGGCTTGAGAAGACTCTGAAGCAGCACAGCAATCTAGGGCTGGCCTGCAAGGGATCTCAGAAGTCATCTAGTCCAATCCCCTGCTCCAGCAGGAGATCCTTACAGAATCAAACAATAGCAGAGTTAAAAGGCTGTTTGGGTGTGTGCATGTGTATGTGTTTGTGTGTGTATGGTTGTCAAAACTCCAAAAACAGGTCAAGGAGCTGTGGGGAGATGTCATAAATTAGAATACTTGCTAAGCAATTGGCCATTAAGTAAGGACCACTTGTATTTGGTTTGCCAGTCACATGGCCAGCTGGTCCTGCCCACCCAGTCATATGGCCAATAACCCATGCCCATCCTGTCACGTGACCACCAAGCCACGCCCACAAATTAAGCCATGCCCCAGAACCAGTTATAACAAAATTTGAATCCCACCCCTGGATGGAACTGAGAAAAGATTTCAGCATTAAGTGATAACCAGTCAGTTCCGTCTTATGACCCCATTAACACGCATTTCTCCCCCTTCTTACACCCTTAATTTTAAGGTGTGATATCAGAACAATCTTGACAATTTCACATGAACTGAAAGCCTTGGAGCTGCTTCCTCAGAGCAGAAGGCCCATTGCTCCATCCCAGGGAGGGTGAAAAGGAGGCATGGAGAGCTCTGGACAGGTCTGGCTTCCTTAAGAGTCTCCCAGATTATGGACCTGCCCCTTCAGGGGACACTTTTCCCCAAGCAGGAGGAGAGGAAGCTTCTTTCCCCCAATGGGGCCAAAAGGACCTCTGTCCACTCACGATTCAATCCCATCCGATACAGTCCAAGCCTGGATTTAGGCCCTGGTCAGCAGAATTGCCACCTTCGTTGCTATTCTGGGCACAAGGAGCAAACAACCAGTAGCTACTAGGGACACATTCCCCAGCTCTTGTGGATCTCTCACCCGTTTGATTGAGACCCTAATTTATATGTGGTCAACAAAATGGAACAATATTGAAGCCTCCAAAGCAGCCTCAGGGAAAAATCCGGTTTCTACTGCCCAGATTCAATTCTCAGTGAAGGTTATCCAGCTTTGGGGAAAAGCATCAGCCCTCTTGAAATGGGACCTCAGGCTTTGGAAAACAAAGAAGACACCAAACTTTCTCTTACCTTGTTGAGCAACTTTAGCCGTGAAAGAACATCCTGGTTGATAGAAAGTCTGTTTCTTTTAAAATATGCCACAGTCTCTTCCCTGGGATCATCTCTGGGAAGAACGAAGAAACCCAAAATGGTCACAACTGCTGCTACCTCTCCATTTGGGTCTATGTAGAGTTTAATCTCCGATATATTTATAAAGTCATTCTTCTCCAGGAAAGGATGGAACTAGAATGGGAACATGCAGCAATTTTAAAAGCAGAAAACTTTGTTTCTTATCCCAGATGCTTTTTCACATTTGAATCTTTCTTCTGTAGTTGCTTAATTTACAAACATGCTTCAGTAGGAAAATAGGTGTTATTACTATCTTACAAGTGAATGAAAACGGTTCATAAAAATTTATCGATTATATCCCAACAATATTAATTTTAACAAAATTTAGTTGAACAACAGAAAAAAGGAAATTTATGAACTCCCAGAAAGCAATAGGTTGGTTATCAGAAACATGGATTTGTCAGGAAGAAAATTATCAGGGAAATCCTCTCCCAGGAGGCCCAGAGAGGAAATCTGAGCGAGGCCCACTTCGCTGTGATGCTGCACTGACAGGATTTGAGGAGTCAGAAAGTACAAATCTCCCACTGACCCTTTTTTTATGCAGCTGTAAGTTTCCTCCTCTGATCTGGTTCTTCCCCAGGCAGAATCTCTCCTCCACCTCCCAAAAGTCTTTCCCTCCTTGTTCCATATTAACATACTTCAAAAATCTATTCCTATTTGTTGGAAAATACTAGAAGCTTGTTGGTTCCTTTCTCGATGCTGATCGGCCAATAATAACTGACCTATGATTGGCCAGCTCAGCGGTGAGAAAAACAAGTAGCCATCATTGGCCCCTAGCCGCAAGCAGCCTCTCTATAAAAAGAGCTGCCGTGGCTCCTGGTTCAGACGGACTTTCTGCACAAAATAAAAGAGCTGAAGTTATGCTGGTCTCTGGTCTCATTCTTCGCGAACACAACACTGGCGACGAAGGTGGGATTCTGAGAGAGGAGACCAGTCGGGCATGTGGCATCGAGAACCAAGAAGATGAAATGGCTGGAACCAACTCGCCAACCGCACCATTCAACCCAGCAACAGAGGACTGGGAATCCTACATCGATAGATTCCTCATGTTCCTGGAAAGCAACAATTTTCAAGGAATCTCAGACAACCGAAAAAGAGCTGTGTTCCTGACGCACCGTGGGCCCACAGTGTTCAAGATGGCCAATGCATTGGCAGAACCAGAAGATGTGAAACAGATGGCCTGGCCAGATCTAGAAAAGCTACTGAAGGCTCACTTCGCACCAACCATCTCCAGCCTTATTCAGAGACACAAATTTTACAAACAGGACCAGAGAGAAGGTGACAGCATCACAGACTTTGTAGCGGCTCTCAGGTACATGGGAGGGGCATGCGAATTCCTAAAAATGGACGAAGCCATGAGGGATCGTGTGGTCCTCGGACTGAGAGACGTCACCCTACAAAGCCGGCTGCCAATCCAGCCAAAGATTACAGTTACTGAGGCTATTGCTGAAGCCACGGCGGCAGAAGCAACTAAAAAATCAGCACCCAAAATGCAGCAGATGAATGCAAATTCATCCAAAACTCTGACTGAAATGAACCAGGGCACAGAAAGAAGGCAGAGAGTGCACACAAAACCACCACACACTACGCAGAGAGTGGATCGTCCGGAATCGATGACGACGATGAGGAGGAGACCCACAGATTCCAGGCTGAACGAGATTGACGGCTGAAGAAAGGTCATAAGTCGGGGTTTCAGTGTGCTAGGTGCGGAGGAGACCACCCCCGTTCTGAATGCTGGTCCTTAGATGCTGTGTGCCGGTACTGTGAGAGACGGGGTCACATCGCAAGAGTTTGCTGAAACCGCTAGAGCTACAGACCACGATGTAGAGACAACACACCACCAAGAACTAAAGATAGACAAATGTGGAGCCGTGAGAGTCATGAAAGCAAAGGAAAGCGGCTAAACAAGAACTATAGAAAAGAAGAAACACACCAAACCATCACCATCAGTCACTCTAACACAACAAATGGCCGAAAAGTACATGTGGCAGTCTGGGTCGAAGGCCAAGAATGCAAACTGGAGGTAGATTCTGGACCGTACCTATCGATGGTGTCATGGGATACCATTAAAAGACTAGTACCACACATTGGTAGAGCTGAACTAGAACACCAATCGTTAATCCTAAAGGACTACCAGTGAAACAGAATACCGATAGTTGGACTCGGACATTTCCAAATAACTTTCAAAGAACACAAGAAAATCTTGCCTTTAACCATCGGAGACCGAAACCACTAAGCCTATTGGGACTCGAGTGGTTCGAACCTTTAGGAATCGGAGTGGCCGGCATTAACAGCATCGCCAACACAGACTGGGAGGAGAACCTTATGAGGGAGTTCCAGGACGTCTTTGATGGAAAAGTAGAAGGCAACGACGGTGGAACCACAATATAGGCTTTTGGACAAGACAGCCACCTGGACCTGGGGATAAAATGAAGAGACAGCGTTCCAGAGGGTAAAAGACCTAATCACTTCTGACTCGGTATTAATGCAATACAGCGAGACACTACCATTAACTGTGACCTGCGACGCATCACCGTCCGGAGTCAGAGCCATACTTAGCCACATCCTGCCTGATGGGAGAGAAGCACCAATCGCGTTCTACTCCAAAACACTATCAAAAACTGAAGGCAACTATAGTCAATTGGACAGAGAGGCATTAGCAACCCAGCAACAGAGGACTGGGAATCCTACATCGATAGATTCCTCATGTTCCTGGAAAGCAAAAATTTTCAAGGAATCTCAGACAACCGAAAAAGAGCTGTGTTCCTGACGCACCGTGGGCCCACAGTGTTCAAGATGGCCAATGCATTGGCAGAACCAGAAGATGTGAAACAGATGGCCTGGCCAGATCTAGAAAAGCTACTGAAGGCTCACTTCGCACCAACCATCTCCAGCCTTATTCAGAGACACAAATTTTACAAACAGGACCAGAGAGAAGGTGACAGCATCACAGACTTTGTAGCGGCTCTCAGGTACATGGTTATATCAACATGTTTATAATTATCAACCTTCTGTATTTAATTCATACCTAGCAATGATCATTCTCCGCCTAATTTCTTCCTCTTATCTCTATCCATTTCTGCACATTGGAATTTTTAAATTTCATTTTCATCTGTGGGGATCTCTTTGTCTTTCCATTGTTGTGCAAACATAATTCTCGCCACTATTAACACATGTCACATGAAATATATATTGTACTCCCTTTATTTATGTGGGTGCCAACAGGAATATTTCTGGTTTTAAAATTTAAATCTAATATGTTGCTTTATCATTTTTGCAAACCTTGACACTACATCCTATGGAATAGCTACACTAGCAGTGCCCAATACTGAATTCATATATTCCAGTTTTTAAACTGAGGAATAAATTTCACAAAAAGAATTCAGTATTGCTCTGTAAATGTGCCTATCAATTCCATTCGTAATCTAACTTCTCAGATGAGTTTGTACTATTATCTTTTTTTTGTACAATATATACCTACATAAGGATGTTAAGCCCATGTCACACTGTACCAACGGATGGAAAGAGGATGTAAAATGGAGAGAAACACTTGCCATCCGTTGGTTAACGCGATGCATCCATTCTGTACTCACTGAGTCCATTTTTCTTCCTCTCTATCCGTCCAGCATCCGTCGACTGAGGTTCCATCCGCTCAAAAGGTTTTGAGCTGCTCAAAACTTTTTGAGCGGAAAATGTATCCAATGCGTCCGTTCTGCATCCACTAGGAATACGGGGAACATCTGTTCTGCATCCGTTGTCATCCGTGACGCATCCGCTACATCCGCTAGGCATCCACTGCGCATCTGCGCAACTCAAATCCGCTCCAGCAGAAAACGGACACAGGGAGGAAGCGAAACGGATGCGGAACAGATGTGCAGCATTAGTAGCACGGATGGAGAAAGGATGAAAGCGGATGCATCTCGCAAAGAAAGCATTTAAAACGGAAAAAACATTCGCAGAGGGGACCTATCTCAGATATTAAGGATATCTAGAGGATGCCTAGAGGATGCAAAAGGACACATAGTGGAAAACCTATATTGCCTATAAAAAGGGGGAGCAACTCACCTGGATCTCACTTTCAGTCCAGCAGCCCTGCTGTGCAGACCTCTGCAGCCTTCATCTGGCTCTTGCTCTTCCACATCATCCAGTCATGTCCACCATGAATCGTAAAACAGTCCTTTTGATAGCCACCATTGTTCTGCAACAGTGCGAAGCCATCTACAGGCTCTTTCAACTGTTCTACGGGAAGAAAAGGAGGTGGCCAAGAAGCGTCTGGGTCCAAAGATGGATCCGGGGAAGAGCAGAGTATGGACTGTACAACAAGCTGATGGTGGAGCTGAGGAACGAAGACCCTCATGCATTCCAGAACTTCATGAGGATGCCTCCAGCCATGTTTGATGAAGTTGTGGAGCGGCTGACACCTAGGTTGACCAAGCAGAGCACCAACTTCCGGCCCAGCCTGGACCCTAGGCTCAAGGTGGCATTGACTCTGCGCCACCTGGCCTCCGGGACCACCTACAGGAGCATGCAGTACAGCTGGAGAGTGCCACACAACACCATCAGCATTGTGGTCAGAGAAGTGGTGCAGGCCATCATCGAAGAATACCTGGAGGAGCTCCTCCAGTGCCCCACCACTGAAGAAGGCTGGAAGAAAGTTGCAGAGCAATGGTACCAGAAGTGGAACTTTCCCCACACCGTTGGAGCCATAGATGGAAAGCATGTGGCCTGCAAAGCTCCAGCCAAGTTGGGGTCCACTTATTTCAATTACAAGGGCTTCTTCAGCATCATCCTCTTCGCCATGGTCGATGCTGACTACAAGTTCATGTACATCAATGCTTCAGGCAATGGGTCAGCTTCAGATGCCCAGGTATACAATGCCAGTGACCTCAAGGAGGGGCTGGAACGGAACCTCATCATGGGCTTCCCAGATCCAGACCCCCTGCCCAACGACACGCAAGATGTGCCCTACTTCATTGTGGGGGATGACGCCTTCTCCCTCAGAACCTACCTCATGAAGCCCTACACCTCCAGATGCCTCACCCGTGAAGAGAGGATCTTCAACTACAGGCTGTCCAGGGCAAGGCGGGTGGTGGAGAACGCCTTTGGCATCCTGGCCAACAGGTTCCAGGTACTTCTCACCACCATGCAGCATCGTCCACAGACCATGAGGAGGATCGTGGAAGCTTGCTGCATCCTGCACAATCTCATGAGCACCTGCTACCCAGTCTTGCAGAACAGGCTTGTGGACCTCCAAGGCAATGGGGACATGGAGCCTGGGGAATGGAGGCAAGGGCGAAACCTGATAGACACTGAGGATGTGCAAGGCCCCAACAGAGACTCACATGAAGGAAAGAAGCAGCGCAACCTCCTGAAGCACTGGTGCAACTCCCCAGCTGGAGCAGTGGAGTGGCAAGACAGGATGGTAGATGATTAATGGATGCTTCTTTCAGCCTGTCTCATCACACTGATGAGATTGGGCCATGTATGTTGGGTGGGCCTACAATGAACAGGGAATTTAATAGAGTTCTGTTTATATTGACATGTGTGGATGATTGATTACATTATTATTGATAATAAAGGGCCATAGGTGTGGCACCTGGGAGGGTGGACCATACAGTCCCACGATGCTTGCACTGCAGGTTTATCTATCCCACAGCATTTACCCATCCAAAAGGAATCCCTGCCCATCCCACAGGTATCTTAACCCATCCCAAAGGTATCCCTGCCCATCCCATTGCTATCTTATCCCATCCAAAAGGTATCCCTGCCCATCCCACTGCTATCTTAACCCATCCCACAAGCATGCAAAGGCTTAAACCATTTCTAAAAGTTTCCACCAAGACTTTATTGAAAAAAATAAATGAAGCAAGTGTGTGAAGCAAAGATAATCTTTATTAATAACAAGCTGTAAAAGAAAAATGACCCAAGTCAAGTGTCCAAATAAAGTCAACAGGTAGCCACCCAGTCTCTGGCACTCCTCTTGGTCACTCGGAGGTTTGCCCAGTCTCAGGGGTGAAGGGTCCAGGTGCTGTGGAGGTGGCTGGTGCTGGACTGCTTGTCTGCGGCGTCATAGGGGTGCCTGGGCCCGAGAGGACAACAGGTCACGGTGTGTTGAGGAAGCTCTCAGACAGTTGGCTCAGCCCCGTGATGTTGAGAGCCAATTCCTCCATTCCATGGGGTGTCAGCCCCAGTACCGATGACAGATGTACTGAGGCCGGGCTTGGCTGTGGGGTGGAGGAAGGAGCAGTGTAATGGGGCTGTCTAGTCTGCAGCTGGGTGAGGACTGGCATCAGTGGCATCTGTGGCATGGGTGGCATCGGTGGCGTGGGTGGCATTGGTGGCATCAGTGGTACCGATGGCGTCCGATGAACATGTGCCTGGACTGGGAAGGGCTGCTGCCTGTGCTGCTGGACCTCCTGCTAGCCGTAGTCCTGGTAGGTGAGGGCCTGTGGAAAGCCTTGGAATGGGAGTGACATCACCTGGGGTGGAGGAGCAGCCTGGACTGGGTGGGAGCAGGTTCATCTGGGTCTGGAGGGTTGTGAAGCAGATTGGTGATCCTGTCCTTCACCACCTGGTACTGGGGTTCCGCCATGTCCATGAGGGTCTGGTTGACATAGGTGAGGAAGGGCTTGCGGTTGGAGGATGAGGAGTCGGTGTGTACCAGCTGAGAGAGGAGATCTATGCTGCTCTTGATGGTGTCTCTTATCTCCAGCAGGACAGTGTGGCTCTGCCCCTACAGTCTGGCTTTCTGCCTTTCTGTGGAGGTGGAGCTTGGGGTTGATGCGGGTTGGGCTGTGGTGGAAGTGCTTTCTCCTTTCTCCCACTGCATCTGGGGGTCCTCCATGCACTCCACCATGGATACTACAGCTTTCGGGGGGGTCTCCATCGTGGCACGCTCCACAGATACCTGCCTGGGGACAGGAGCTGACTCTCTGCCGGAAGAGGACTGGCTCTCAGCAGGCTGCCTGAGAGAGAGGGTTGTGAGAGGGGCTGCTCCTTGGTGGTGGATCTCACCCTCCAGGAAGCTGCACTTGGCCATGACGTAGTTCTCTCTGTCCGTCAGCTTGACCACGGCCTGGCCAGATTTCTTGAGGTGCAGCTTCCCGTACCAGGTGTGCATGTGCTTCCACCAGCCGGGAGCACCTCCGAAGTGTAGCCCAGGCTCTCCGCCTTCTCTCTCCAAGCAGCCTGCTTCCTTTTGGTGTCCCTATAGAGCCTGTGTCCCTTCCGCCATAGATACTCATTCTCTCTCAGCCACTCCAGCACCTCATCCTCATGTTCCTCTTCTATGGTGTATTGCCTCCTCTCCCGTTCTCGCGTCTGCCTCTTCCTCCCTTTGGCAGGACCACATGGGCCCTCATCAGAGGGGCTTTCAGGTTGTAGGGGCTGCTCCTCCACACCACCACCACCAGCAGCAGCAGCAGAAGCAGCACCAGCAGGACCAGCAGGACCAGGATCAGCAGCAGCAGAGTAAGAACCAGCAGTGCCAGCAGCACGAGCAGGACCAGGAGCACGAGCAGGACCAGGAGTACCAGCAGGACCCGCAGGACCAGGAGCACCAGCAGGACCAGGAGCACCAGCAGGACCAGGAGCACAAGCAGGACCAGGAGCACCAGCAGGACCAGCAGGACGAGGAGCAGTGCCAGCAGAGTAAGCACCAGCAGAAGCCCCAGCACCAGGAGCAGTGCCAGCAGAGTAAGCACCAGCAGAAGCACCACCGCCAGAAGCAGCTTCAGCAGAGTAAGCACCAGCAGAAGCACCACCGCCAGAAGCAGCATCAGCAGAGTAAGCACCAGCAGAAGCACCACCGCCAGAAGCAGCTTCAGCAGAGTAAGCACCAGAAGAAGCACCACCGCCAGAAGCAGCAGCATCAGCTCCTCCAGAAGCAGCATCAGCAGAAGCCCCAGCCCCAGAAGAGTGAGCCCGGGCTGCAGAAGCCCCAGCAGAAGCAGAATGAGGGCCAGGGGTTGGGAGAGTGGCCCTGTTCTTCTTGCCAGGGCTGGCAGCAGATGGCTGAGGCTTTCTCTTCTTCCCCATGGTTGTGGGGTTGCTGGCAGGCAGGTAGGCAGGCAGGTAGGCAGGCAGGCAGGCAGGCAGGCAGGCTGCCAGGCAGGCAGGCAGGCTGGCAAGCTGTGTCTGGAAGCAGGTCTTTCCTCTGAATGTTGACCTGCTTGGGAGCTGCTTCCCTTTATATCTGTGGGGCTGACACAATGCATCCTCCCCGCATGCGCATTGAACGGTAGGCATCCGCTAGGCATCCGCTAGGCTTCCGCTGTGCATCCACTAGGCTTCCGCATTGCATCCGCTTCATCCGCTCGGCATCCGCTGTGCATCTGCTCCATCCGCTCGGCATCCGCTCTGCATCCGCTGTATCCGTTCCGCGTCCGCTTTGCTGCAGTCCCTCGGAAGCCTTGCGGATGTGCCATCCGCTCCCATCCGCTTCCATTCGCTAGGCTTCCATGGAGCATCCGCTTTCCATCCGCCCTATGTCCTCCCCCCATCCGTTCCTTTCCGTGTTGTCCGCTCTGGTTATGCAAATTTTTGCCCCTTTTGAGAGCGGATAACAATGGATGGAACATTTTTCTCGTCCGCTGTGTCCTTTTTACAAACGTTTTGCATCCATCGGCCAGTGTGACAGGGCCTTAAAAAGCTTCGGTATATTTTGTAGCTGCATTCTAAAAAGGTTAGGTGACCAAACATGGCTCCCCCTGGCTTCTCTCTCTCTGCTATAGAGAGAGCATTCAATTAGGGACTGTTGGTCCAGGTAAGTAGTCTTGGCTAGGAAAGATTTTTCTGCCACTACTAGCAGAGAATAACAAACTCCCTTGGTTTGTAAATGGTATTTCCATTTTAAGTGTTTCTTTTTCAGTTAACGAATTGTAATTATGAAAATATCAGCCATTCTTTTGTATACACAGTGCAATATCTTTTTTATGGACTGTCATTTTCAAATCCACTTTCAGCTCCATCTCATTCTTGTCTGGTGAAACTTGTTTCATAACATCTTTTAAACCCTAACTAGCTATAGTGTCATGGACTCTTAAAGGAAATTGAATATTACAGATCTCCATTTCTCACC
Source organism: Laticauda colubrina (assembly GCA_015471245.1). Taxonomy (NCBI): domain Eukaryota; kingdom Metazoa; phylum Chordata; class Lepidosauria; order Squamata; family Elapidae; genus Laticauda; species Laticauda colubrina. The sequence continues at coordinate 263,555 of BLBF01000335.1, forward strand.
TGCTTTCTTCGCTTGTCACTGCCTTCACCACTCAATTTACAACAACAATCTTGTCCAAACCACAACATTGTTGAAATTATTTTGCAGCACATTGCCAAGATGAAAAGGCAAATTAGTTTGTCTGCTTTCTTCAGCAAAAAAACAAAAGGAGATCCAAGAGTCACAACCACAACCATTGGAATCTGAGGAAAGCAAAGCCAGCACATAATCCATCGAAGAAACTGGAGCCAACACATCATCCACACCAGGACCAGAGGAAGGAGCCAGCACATCATCAGGTACTGGAAGAGCTGAATAAGACATTGAAGGGAACCTTCCTGACTGTTGGACACTGCAGCAGTACAATAATTTTAGGGAAAAATATGATGGACAGGTTGTTTCCCAGAAAAAAATAGGTTGCAAGTATTGCAGAAGATTTGAAATTTCCACCAAAGAAAAAAATGTCCACGGAGCTAAGGAGTGGAAGAATTACCAAATTGAACCATCAGGAAGGAGTAAACAAAGCTTTCCTCAGAAATAAATTGAAGGAACATTTCTCATCTAAGGCTCACTACATCCGTGCAGAGAAAATGAAGCAATGTGAGCAGGATCTCATAAGTAAAGGACTGGAGAAGATGACTGAGAAATATCTGGGTAGTACATGTAGAGTGTTTACTACAGTGAACAGTCTGGCACAAAGGTGCAGACCATTTTCATATATAGAAGATCTGATTGAATTACAAATAACAAATGGATTAGATTTGGGAACAGGGTTGCATTCCTGTAGAACTGCAGTTGCAATAGAAGATTTTATTGCAAAAAATATCAGGAAACATTTATTTACCAACATTATTGAGAAAACTCATAAAATCTGTTTGATAATTGACAAAATCTCAACAATATCTTCCAAACCAGTTCTTATACTAGACTTAAAAGTTGAGGGTACAGCTTTCTCACCAAAAATTTTCCTTGAATAAGTAGAATTAAATAAACAAGATGCAGAGACGATATATTGTTTGGTTATAGAAAGTTTGAATAAAGTTGGGTTTCATAGGAACTATCTGTAGAAACATTTAATTGGATTTTGCTCTGATGGAGCCAGAGTTATGCTTGGGAGAAAATCTGGGGTAAGCACTAGGATAGCCAAAGAGTTTTCAAATATTGTAATATGACATGTTTAAACCATCATCTGGAACTTGTTTTAGTTGATTCTATTAGGGAAATAAAGTAAATCAATCATTTCCAAAATTTTATTGATAAAATATATTGTAGTTTTCCATCAATCAAATAAGAACTTTAATTGAACTTAACAAAATTTCCGAACAAATTGAGATTGAAATTATAAAAATTGGTGGAGTTTTTGGACCAAGATGGGCTGCCCTGTAGTTTAAGATCAACCCTAGCTGTGTGGCGAGCTGATCAAGCGGTACATCAGTTTTTCTGTTCAAATCAAAAATACTCCGGTATGGCTGCCCGTCTTGAAAACTCATCTTTTCTCACTGATTTGGCCTTGATGAATGATTTGCTAACTAAAATATCTATCCTTTCTCATGCATTGCAAGCGATAAACATAGACATGATAAAGGTTGAAAAACTTGTGATAAGATCAATTAGATCATCTGAAATGCTTATAGAGGAAAAGGTTTCATATGAAATAAGGTTGATGAATTAATTATTTCATAAATCTTTAAAAATATAAATTTTATACAAAATCATCGATTTGTGGGACTTCCTGGTGAAAAACTTGTACAAAGTATTGTAACTAATTTGGAGAAAAGATTGATGGATTGTGAACATTTAAAAACAGGCTGCCAATTTAAAGACATTGATCAATTAAAATTTCTAAATTATTTGGAGGCAGATTATTGGAACATTGAAGAAATGGTGGTTCCATGGAGAGCAGCTGAAGGACAATTGGTTGCACTTCGTCAAATTTTCAGTTATGAAATCAATATTAATGATTGTCATGATTTCATAGAAAATGTACTAAAAGATTCTAAAAATTATACAATTCCTTGCAGCATTAAAAAGGCTCGAGATATTTGTTAGGGATAACATTGTTCACCCTAACTGTTTTAGGTGAAATAATAACTATGAATCATAGTTAGTGTATGCAGCTTTAACTGTAAAATAGCAATTGTGGGTGTGGTTATGAAAACCATATAAAAGTAGCAGGGCTACAGCTTGCTCTCTCTCTCTCTGGCTTTGATGATCACTGATTACTGCTTGGAAGCAAGACTGCATTGCTCGAACGGGAGAGATAACAACGGACTGATTTATGTGAACTGACTATAGGATATTCTACATGGACTTTGCTAACTGAATATCCCTGAATGGACTGACTACATGGTAAATGAATATTGGACTGTTTTTGACTATGCTATAAACTTATACTGGAATAAACTATATTCTTGATAGCACAAGCGTATCTGTTATTTTTACTGTATGTTAATAAACATACAAGCTTAGCTCACTCATTTATCTGTGTGCCTATCTGACTAACGCTGCACATTCTGTTTAGCTTGTCTACCTAACCCTGGTTGGGGAACCCAGGCTTAACAATATTATTAAAACTATTGCAGTCAATTCAGCAGAGGCGGAAAGGGGCTTCTCGCAGATGAACATAATATGTTCAGAAGGCAAAAAAGTCACCTGACTTTCCAATATTACAAACCTCCTGACCATTGACTTCCCTGTGCAAGAATGGGACCCTGTTCCTATAGTAAAGAAGGGTTACAGGCACATCCTCACACAGCTGAAGATGCTCGTGTTAAACACAAGAAAACTAACTTGGGATGACAATAGAAAAGCAATTTGGGAGTACTTTAAATGTTATTGGTTTTTGTAAAGTTTGGTTATGTAATAGTTTTTGATTAATATTTTAAAATGTTGTCACAATATACCGTGTTTCTCCAACAATACGGCCTCCCCCAATAGGAATTCCCAGCATGTTTTATCGGCATAAAATCAAATTAAGCCCCTCTTCCCAAATTAAGGCCTATATTACGCATGCGAAATGGGGGGGGGGGAATGGAGGGGGGGCCTGGCCATTAGTAAGTACTTTTGTTGCATACCCGGATATGGTGCTGTCTGCGTTGACCTTGGTGTTGATGGGGCACTTTGTATTGGGAGACCTTCCGCTGTTGCTTTATCTTTTCTCTGTGCTGCCGCAGTGTTTAGATCAATGCACAGCCATGCACGGCCAGCCAGGGCTCCACCCTGCAACCAGAGCCTGGAGGAGACACTCGGCTTCAGGCGCTCCTGTTGCTGCCTTCCCTTTGCCAGTTCTTTTAAAAACAACACCTCCCCTGCCCGAGAGGGCAGCCTAACTCCACCTAGGGAGGCTAATCTCCTGGGGCTGCAGTGCAGGATCAGCCAACCCCGGGAGAAGTGCCAAGCCGCCATCCATGCCTGGTGCTGGGCAGAGTGCAAAGAGGTTCACCTGGGCGGCCCAGCGCAGCTGACAGGTGGGCCCTCCTGCCTGGCGGCAAAGCTCTCGCCAAGGCAGCGAGTGCCTCCCTGCCGGACCCTCTGCTCATCCCACCAGAGCTGTGTGGGCTGGGCAGAGCTGGGAAAGTGAGCCGTGGTTACGCACACACCTGACAACCGAAGAGCCGGGCCGACCTGAGCTTGGCTTCCTTCCCAAGTCCCTCAAAGCCCAAACCCGAGAGGCTGCTCGAGGCAATGATAATGGCCACCCATATGCAGACAGGGAGTCAAGGTGACAGCAGCGCCGCTTCCCTGGCCGGCGGGTCTGGCGGAGAGAGCCTGAAGCCGCCCATCCTTTCCATCCATCGCCAAGCCCATCCCCATCCCCACGCATCTCCAAATGTGCCGGCAGTGCCAAAAGCTGCAGCGGCATGGGCATCAGCACTCACTCAGCAGGGCTCAGCTTGGAGGAGGATGCAGTACAGTTTTGTGTACCTTTTTATTATTTAAGCATTAAAGACATGACATAATAAACTACCTTTTGTTTTGATATATCTTTTTTAATACTTAGTCATTAGGGAAAAGAAGTGAGGTTGAGTTAGCCTTGCAAAGCCCTCTGTAGCCCTCCCTGTATCTGCCTGTGCCTCGACTTGCCCTCTCCAGGGTTCCCAGGCCTTGGAAACTGGCAAAAAGCACTTGCTAAACAATTGGTCACTAAGAGAGAACCTGGAACCTTTGACAGTAAGATTGACTTAAATTTGGGCTGCCAGACACATGGTCACATGGCCACACCTACCCCAGTCACATGACCACCTAGCCACATCTACCCCATCACCTAACTACCTAGCCACTCCCAGTCAGCAAGCCACTTCCACCCCAATCACATGATAAACAAGCCACACCCACAAAATAGGTCACACCCACAGAACCGGTTGTTAAGAAATGTGAATCCCACCCCTGAAACTCAGCCCCCCTCCAACCTTTGCTAACGGACCATTACTGTGGCCTAGGCCAGTCTATTTTACATAACAAAGATCTACTCCAGGTAAAGCTATATAGGAATTGCCCAAAGCCCTTTCATTACATCACCATCTAGCCAGGCTCAACTAAGCTTGGGACTCAGGACAGCCCTCAGAGGTGCCCCTGCATGGCCCCACGGGAGTCTGACAACCGATCAGAATAAAAGCTCAAATTCAAATCCCAACAGAGGGCATAAAACAATTGCACTCTCAGCATCTCAGCCCTTCTTTCCTAAACCAAGGCATGTGCTCCTGTCCACCATTAAACCATCTTCCAAGCAGTCACCATGTTTCCAGCGTCTTTCTTCCCCACTTGGAACTGAACCCAGAAGGAGATTTCTTCCAATAGAGGCTGGACAGAAACTTCAGATCTGCTCCCTGTTATTCCGGAGCGTCAGACAGGAGCAATTGGTGCAAATCTCTTGACCTTCTGCAGCATAAGAAGGTTGAGATGTTCCCCTCCTTCTCCCCCAGATTCTTTCTCCAAAGGATCTCAGATTAATAGATCCCTATTGGGACCCCCATACCTGCCATGACTGCAGCCTTGGAGCCCCCAACCTCTTTTCTCCCTCCTTCCTTCCCTTCCTCGATCTGGAGGAATAGGCGGCATTCATGACCTGGGCCAAAGTCTGAATGATACTGTACCAATAATGGTCACTTTTGATACTTTTCCTGTTCCTTTTCTCCTGGGTCTCCAGTGGGGCTTTCTGGGTGCAACTTCTACGACCTTTGACAGAAAAGACGTGCTTGGAAAGGGAACAGTGAAAATAATGATCTTGAAACTGATCTTCCACAAAGAAAGAGGGTTCAAAGGCAGCATCCATTGGGCTTTCTTTTGACAGACAACCAAAATTCAAAATACTATGGATGTGTTTGAGAAAACTATGCTTCTTTATTTTATACTCTGCAAAATTTGTGAGAATCCAGACTTTCCCTTCAATGGGTCCTGGCAAAAGCATAAGTGCTTCATGGAAAGGAGAAATTCTGTTCCAGATGGAATCATATTCCATGAAGTGAACAAAAACATTGACTTGTCTCCACTTAGAGAGGGCCTGTTGTTGAGAACTGCCCAGTTCAGTTGTTGAGATTTGTTGTGATATAACCACACAAATCCCTTTCCTGACAAGCATAGTAGGGAAAGTCCTCATGAAAATCTCTCCATTCTCTGTATCTGAAGCAAAGAGGCCAATCAGGGTCCATTTGAAATGGAGGAGCAGCAGGACGATTGCTGTGTATTGGAATCCTTCTTTGGGGAGCAATGGGTGGAAAAAGGGGAATCTCCTTTTATCACCCAGCCCCTCTGAAGGAATTAGAGAAGTAATCTGAAAAAGTAATGAAGAATAACATGTTATAATGTGGTCCATATCAACTCCAAAATACTAGTTATTGACAAACCCAATTTTGTTCTGATGAACATATAAGAATAGGTTGTTCCTTAGTCAAGGTTTAAATATTTAAGACAGTTAAATATTTAACAGCATTGTATGTACAGTATAAATCAAATGCAAAATCATGTTCAAAATCATAAAAAACAATTAAAAATGCAATGTAAATTTCTGTGTCACCCCTACAATTCCAACTATTAGATTCAAATTAGCAGATGTCAGAGAAAATGTTTGGATCTAACATATAGGGCTGTATTATATGCTATTTTTGAGTACTGAAACCTCTTTCTCAGCTTCTATATCCCAAATTCTTTGTGGAACAATTTTTCAGCTTCTTCTCCAGATGTACAAGAGGCTAAGAGACCGCAACTCCTAACATTGTCAGTTGTACAATCCAATAAATCTTTAATTGAATTTTTGTCTGTTTTGGGATTCTGCCTTTTTCATCGCTTTAATTTTAAACCAATAATTATATACCCTGAATTTATACAAAGAAGAAATGTTATAAATTCATAACTTACTGTATCTCTGAGGGCAGGAGCTGAACTCCTTTTATCCACCCCAAAGATCCTGTGATCTTAATAATTTTTATACAGAGACAGGACTATTGCCAACTTGATTCCAATTAGATAAGGAAGATATTGTTGATATGTGAAAATGAACATGCTAATGGAGGACCACAAAACATGGATAGTTTTTAATACACTTTTTACTCAAATAGACATTGATCATAGTCCAGAATAGATATGATTTGGACTTCAACAGAACTAATATCTAATATTCAAGAAACAAATATCAAAACAAGTACTTGGGCAGATCACAATCCAGTGCCAATTAAATGGAAAGGACAAAAAAGAAGATCGAGATGGACGTTAAATTATACTGTTCTAAAGGAGAAGGATTTTATACAGCAGATGGAGAAAGAATTGGCTTTTTTCTTTGGAGAAAATAAAAAAGAAGACACTTCAATCCAGAATGTATGGGACACAATGAAGGCATATGCTAGAGGCTTGATAATAGATTACACAAGGAAAAGGAATATCAGGAAAAGGCAAGCCATGGAAGCTTTAGAAGATGAGTATAAAAGACAAGAGAAAAAGAACTACAGAAAACGCCACAGAAAAAAGACATTAAGCTAAAACTGGATACAATTAAACATAAAATGAGTTTAATAGAGAAAGAAGAATGAGCGCAGAAAATTAGAAGTGCCAAACAGAATTATTTTGAGGATGCAAATAAACCAGAAAGATGGTTAGCATACAAATTGAGAAAGGAAAAAGAATCAAGGAAAATACCGCAGTTAATAGATGATTAAGGTCAAGTTTGCCACGGCAATAAAGAAAAGAAGGAAATCATTCGAGACTTCTATGGGAAATTATATGAGCAAGAGAATATTGAGGAGGAAAGAGTTAAACAGTATTTACAGAATGTTAATTTACCTAAGATACCTAAAGAGATTGAAAAAATGTTAGAAAGCAATATAACCATGATGGAGCTAACTGAAGCACTTAAGAAGCAAAACAATGGAAAGGTACCAGGCCCAGATGGATTTCCGGCAGAATTCTGTAAAACATTACAAGAATTGCTGAACCTTCCATTGCTAGAAGTCATGAATGAAGTTTTGTTAAAGAAGATACCTAAAACATGGTCAGAAGCCTATATCACACTTATTCCAAAAAAAGAGACTGATCCATTACAAATTAAGAATTATAGATCCATTTCTTTATTAAATGCAGATTATAAAATTTTCACGTCAATATTGGCAGAGAGACTCAAAAATATTTAAATAATTTTATTCATCCTGACCAAAATGGATTTCTCCCAAAGAGACAAATTAAAGATAATATGAGAGTAATTTTGGACACTTTGGAATATTATGAGGCTCACCCCGAAAAACAAATGGCTTTGAAATTTTAGATGAACAAGAGGCATTTGATAATGTGAACTGGAGATTCATGTTATTATTATTGGAACAGATGGGCTTTGCCAGAAAATTTATTCAAGCAATACAAGCCATATATAATAAGCAAATGGCAAAGGTAATGATTGAGGGAGAATTAACAGACTCTATCAATATAAGAAAAGGTACAAGACAAGGTTGCCCAATACCACCTTTGCTATTTATACTAACTTTGGAAGTGTTAAATAGAAACATTAGAGATGAAAAGAGTATAAAAGGAATGAAAATTAAAAAGGAAGAATTTAAATTACAAGCTTTTGTGGATGACTTGGCCTTTATTTGAGAAGACCCTCTAGAAACAGCACCAAAACTATTGGAAATAGTGGCATATGGCAAGGTGGCTGGCTTGAAAATAAACAAAGATAAGACAAAGATTTTGACAAAGAATATGCTACTAAGACAAAAAGAAGAATTGGCAGATGTATTGAAAATTCAAGTTACAAATAAGATTAAGTACTTGGGATACATTTGACAGCAAGTTATAGTACACTAAAAGAGAACAACTACACTAAACTTTAACAACAGATAGCAAGAGATTTGACGAAATGGGAGAACCTACAATTGTCACTAATAGGGAGAATTTCAACAATCAAAATGAGTATTTTACCCAGAATTTTATATTTGTTTCAAACAATACCAATTAGGCTTGGAAAGGACTACTTTGAAGATTTAAACAAAATTGTGTTGAAATGTATATGGCAAGGTAAGAAAGCGAGAATAAAGTTAAAACTTTTACAAGATGCTAGAATTCGAGGAGGATTTGGTTTGCCGAACTGGGAATTGTACTAACAAGCTATAAACTTGACATGGGCTAAGGAATGGATAACATTAAGAAATAGTAGATTGTTGTCATTAGAAGGACATGATTTTGTTGGAGTGGCATGCTTTTTTATGGTATAAGGGAACTAAAATACAGGGTTATTTTAGAAGACATCATATACGGGAGTCTCTGTCATTAAATTGGGAGAAGATTGAAAGACAATGTTATTCGAAAATTCCAGTCTGGTTATCGACTATTGAAGCATTTTCTTATCCAATAACATATAAGAAGGAACAAACAGTTAGATATGGGGAAATTTTGAATGAAAAGGGTGAACTTAAATCTATGCAAAAACTAGAGGAACAAGGTATAAAGATGAATTAGTTTTTTTATGTGCAAATACATTCAAGGTATGAAAAAGATTTTAAAACATAATAAATTGACTGATTTAGATAAGATTTTGACAGGTACTGATGAAAAGGTGATTAAAAAACTGTATGGATATTTATCAGAAATTAAATTAGAAGAACAAGTTAAAGAAACAATTATTGCTTGGGAGAAGAATTTTGGACATGGGATTAATCTAGAGAAATGGCAAAAATTGTGGTCTCAAAATTATAAAATGACAATGTCAACAACATTTAAAAAAAACTTGTATAAGAAGTTTTACAGGTGGCATTTTCCCCTGACAAGAATAGCAAGAATGTTCAAGAATAAATCCAAAAGATTTTGGAAATGTCATCAAATTCTCATATTACCACAGGTGGTGGACTTGTGCTGATGCAAAAAAATATTGGACTAAAATCCACACATGGTTGGAAAAAATGACTAAAAAGCATATAGATTTAAAACCAGAGATAGTTTTATTGGGAATTTTACCTGATATATACAGCAAAGATTTAAAATATTTGATTGTAAATGTATTAACAGCAGCTAGGATTGTATTTGCTAAAAATTGGAAAAATGAGAAAATACCATTGCAGGAGGAAACTATCAAGAAAATACTGGAATATGCTGAAATGAATAGATTGACATTTTAAATTAGAGAAGAAGAGGATATACAATTTTACAAAATTTGGGACCTTTTCTATCAATGGCTAGATAATAAAATATAATAATAGAATATGTAAAATTTTAGAAAATAATGAATATATAAAGATGTATTTCTTTTCTTTTTTATTATTATATATATAAAATGTTTTTAGGATAGATTTGGGAGGACTATATGAATTGTTATAAAATAAACGAAGTAAAGTACAGCTATCTCGCAAACTATGAATCAGCAAGATTATAGTCAAATGATTGATTAATAATAATACTAGCATATTCAATTTTTGATTGATAATATGAGTTATTATGTAATGGAACTGTAATTGAGACCATGAAATCGAAGCATAAAAATTTCTAAACCAACCGACACACTGCTTGTATATTTATGGAAGAAAGTTGGATGTTTTCATGTTTTGTTTTTAAAAATCAATAACACTTAATCAAAAAAAAAACCTGGATAGTTTTTCAATAGTTGAATATTCAGTAGAATATCCTCTACAGGGACCTTATCACTCTTCAGGCTTTCAATAGTGAATTTGAAGATGAAAATAATAGACTAAAACATAGTTTATAGGTTCCCTCATATGCTGAAAAACAGCTCTTGAATTTTATGAAGATATTGGATCTGTTGTTCATCCCCAGCACCCCACTCACCTTAGATAGAGAAAAACACACACAAACCTGTGGGACTTTGTAGGTGCCTACAAGTGTTGACATCTGGATGGAGATGTCCCTCTCAGCTGCATCAATCAGAGCCAGCAGGTTCTCCTTCCTCCCACAGCCGTAGTTGGGGACATTGGCCTCTCCAGTGGAGAGCATGTCCAGCAAGGCATCTGAAGTGCGGAAGGTGCTTATATAGTTGTCATGGATGTTGTAGGCCAGGGTGAGATCGTGCAGGAACTGGGAATTCTTGTTGACCGTTTGAATAGCAAAAATTAATTGTAGGATAGTTTCAAAATCAGAAATCTTCCTATTGTAAAAATAATGTTCATGTTATAGTGAACAGCAACAAGAAATACTTTTAAAATATATAATCCTTCACAAACCTGCTAAGCCTTAACCCAACATTGATCCAAATTTAATGATCTAGGAATACTTAACACCCAAGAAAACAGGCTCAAGATTCAGATGGAACTTGATGGACTAGAACACTGGGCCATATATAACTAAATGAAATTCAATGTGGAGAAAAGTAAAGTCCTACACTTGGCAAGAAAAACCAAAAGGACACATATAGACTGGGTGAAACCAGGTTCAATAGCAGTAACTGTGAGAGAGATCCTGGAGTCTTAGTGGACAACCAGTTAAAGATGAGCCAGCAGTGTGCAGCAGCAGCCAAAAAAGCAAATGCAATCCCGAGTTGTATGAACAGAAGGATAAAATCAAGATCAAGGGTGGTACTAATACCACACTATAAAGCCTTAGTGAGACCACACCAAGAGTACTGCATCCAATTTTGGTCTCCATATTACAAAAAAGATGTTGAGACTCGAGAAAGAGTACAGAGAAGATCAACCAGGATGATTAGGAGACTGGAGAGTAAAACATACAATGAACGGTTGCAGGAACTGGGATTGGCTAGTCTAGTGAAGAGAAGGACCAAGGGAGACGTGAAAGCAGTCTTCCAACATTTGAGAGGTTTCCACAGGGAGAAGGGGATCAACCACCTAAAGCGCCTGTAGGCCAGACAAGGAATAATGGATGGAAACTGATCAAGGAGAGATTCAACCTGGAAATAAGGAGAAACTTTCTGACAGTGAGAACAATCAACCAATGGAACAGAAGTTGCCTTCGGAAGTTGTGGGAGCGCCATCACTTGAGACTTTCAAGAAGAGATTGGACTGCCATCTGTCAGAAATAGTATAGGGTCTCCCACTTGGGCCGGAGTGTTGGACTAGATGACCTACAAGGTCCCTTCCAATTCTGATTATCAGTTATTTGTTATCAATTATGCAACTATGGAAATGGGCTGAGAGAGGCAACGACAATTGTTTCAATCACTACTTAAACAAAGGTCATTATTCAAGTGATGAACTCAGGATTGAACTGAGAAAGGAAACTATCTGGATTTCCTTCAGGTTTTTTTTCAACCTCATATTTGGATTTTACTCTCTTTCATGAAGTAAAGCAAAAGAGGGAAGCCATGGAAATAAAAATCATTCAGGAAATTAGACAGGTCTTGCGGTACAAAAATGAGTGAAATAAGAAAAGGAGAGTGTTAGAATTACACATGGAGGGAGTGCAACTCCATCACCCTGCATGACTTACGAAAAAGAAGGTATAGAAGGAGGGTGGTTGAAAGGCCACATTATAGGTGACAAATATATTTCAGTTGTGACCACACCAATGAGATGGTCTCCAGGCCTGTAAAAGCTCCATGGATTGTTCTCATTCTGGTGCTCCAAACTCAATGGGCATTTCCTTCTCAGCTTCCCACAGACTGTTGGGGACAACAGCAGAAGCAGAAGCAGGAGGTCCATCATTCATGGCATTAATCAATCCACTTCCTGTTTCTAACCCAAACAACAGGAACAGTTGGAAAAATGCAGACTCTGAGAAGTGCCAGTGGCTTTCCTGATCTAAACAGAGAACCACTCAGTTTTATCTGCAAAGGAGAGAAAGGTGCAATCAAGAGCAGAGCCTGTACCTGTCCCAAAACTTGTTCCCAGAGAGCTTCATCCAAGGAATTTATCATTTTCTGATAGAAGACCTTTCCATGTGGCTTCTGTCTAATGCCTACATCAAAGTCAAAAACTGGAGATATAGCATCACAGGTCTCAAAGGTCATAATTACAGCAAGAAGCAACTTCTCCTCTTGGGATCCTGAGCTTTTTCTGGGCTCCATTTGCAGCGGAGAGGCTGGAATAAAACATGTTAGAAAAATTACAGATACATCCCTGGGATCATTGTTCTCTTGTGATTGTGGTCCTTCCTTCCTGTCAGGGTAAGTCCAGAAAGTGATGCTGGGCAAGAGAGTTCAACACCCAGGAAATTGATGTCTGTTCACCTTCAACATGGCCTCTTGTCTCCAGAGATTGCTGGGGAACGTCACTCAGAGCTATGGAGTTTGGTGTCATTTCTAAATTAATGCCATTTAACTCTCGTGTCTTTTTTTTTTAAAAAAAATAATTTTATTTTTTACACATCTCTTCATGTGAGCAACATGGTTCCAGATTACACCATGTGTACATAGCCATACTTCCTTTTTTAACTTTCTTATTTAATAACACATCAAATGATTATCCACTCCACTAATCTTCAAATAAATTTCCATTTCATATTTCAAATCATTAATTCAATTTCAAAATATTTCCTCACATATTTCCATTTTCAGTTTACCACCTATTTTATTTTACCTTATGCATTATTATCTTCATTAATTAACTCAAGACCAATGTATAGTAAACACACAAAAAAGCAAGATTAAAGTAAAATTAATATATTTAGGATCCACATGGTATATTCCTCAATGTACAATATCTCTTATATTTATTCCAACACTATTCATATAAGCATTTCATATTTTTTCTTTATTTCCACAGTCAAATTTTACCGATAATTTAAATAAAATTTCATTCCCCTTTTTAATTATAATATTCTCATTATAAAATTCTAATATGATCCATATTTTTTATTTTCTCATATACTTTATTTAGTCAATTATATTTTCTATTTCATTTAGGATGTATATATATAAAAGAATGGATTAAGAATAAAACCCTCTTAACATCTTAGTTCATCTTCACTTTTCTCATTTATCATATATAATACTTAGCATAATTCCCAATTCATTTTGAATTTCAAATCTCCCCATTTTAAGTTTCTTACAAAAAAAATACCCAAATACTTTCCCATGTGACATCCCCCTTTTATATTTTCTCTCTTACCTCTAAATCTTTCAGCTTTGTCATTTCTTTTGGTTTTAGCTAGTTTGCCCTTTTCTAGGTTTCCCCAATCTTTCCTTTTTATTTCCATCTGCCAGTCACCCATCTTCTCCCCCACCCTTTCCTGTTCTCTTTTTTGAAGTTTCTTCTTGTAGAATTTCTTCTTCTTTTGTTTAATCCTGGGAGCGTTTTCTCTTGTACTTATAAACTCTGTCATCAATGTCATAGTTTTAGTTCCTTTCATGTCTTTTGGCGATATCTCTTGTTCTCCATGTTCATGTGAATCACTTTCCTCTTCCTTTGAGATTTTTTTATTCTTCGATGGACTGCATCACCATTATTTTTTTTCCAGTATGTCCAATAATTCCCTTCTTTCTTTCAGCATTCCACTTACAGTTTGCAATTCCAACTTAAAGTCTTTGCTTAATCAGTTGAGTTATTAAAATTCAAAGTCTTTTGTTGCGAACCTTGCCAAAGGTCTCCTTTTGTCTCTATTGCCCTTCTTAATCCTTCTGTCTCTTTATCACAATCAACATCCAACAGTCCCAGATATTGCATTAATTTATCCTATTACTACAATTTCTTCCCCCCTTTTTAAAAGTTTCTGGCGTTCTTATTCTTTTATTATTCTTTTATCTCATGGCAATTATAAGACTAGTGATTTTCCATAAAATCATGAAGGAAAAACGTCTTTAACCATTTGGTGACGCTCTATATCGCTTTCCACTTTTAAAAGTTATTTTCTTTGGAGAGGGTGGAGCTGGTGTCCAAGATCGCCGTCGATATTTTTGCTGCTGGAAAGTCTACAAGGACCTAAACCATCCCGTAGAGATGGTGATTGAAAAGGACTCATCCTGTCGATCCCAGAGACATCGCAAAGTCCCTGCTCGATCCAGGGGAAGCCCTTTTTGCCAGCAGTGGAGAGGTAACTCTCAAACTGCTGAAGCTAGGATAGCTCCGGAATGGAAGAAAGTGGAGAAAGTGTGTCGGTCTGATGAGACAATTTGTATACCACTATTTTTTTTTTTTTGAAGAACACCCTAAAGATTTTAAAAGTACAATTAAAAGTGAAAATAGAAGTGATTAAGTGGCGAGATTGAGCTAGTATTAAACTTAGTGATTTTTTCCCCTCCTTTTTATGGTTGGAATTTATGTAACAGACTTCCATTTTTAAACTGGACTGGTTTTCCTTCCTTTTTTAAAAAAAGTATATTTTGTTTAAGATTATTCTTTTTACTTAATTCCTCAATGTTTTAATACTTTTTATTAGCCTTTTTTATTTTTCTATTTTTTTTGGTGTTGGATTGGAGGGGGGAAGTGAAAGTAGAGGGAAATAAGTAACACTGCAACCCAGAGGCTTGGATGCATTGTTTTCTCTTTCTTGTTTATAAACTGCTGCTATAGTCAAGGACTCTGAGTCTGAGTATTGAGAAGATAGCTGGATGAGCATGGACATTATTTACACAGGTGCTCTTCTTTTGAACTATTAATGGCTGGAGTCTGAAAACTTTTAAGTGAAAGAAAGAAGATTGTGGTGACCTTGAAGAGAGAACTATAGATCTGGTTTGAAACTTGATGAAAGAGCTTTGGACATCATATAGTGGCAGAGTTGACTTTTACCTGGCCTTTTTCCCCCCCTTTTTGTCTCCCCCCCCATGCAGATAGTTTTTTCTGGACTGTGGCCTACTGGCAAGAAATTTTAATTTTTTTTCTCTCTGTTTTTTCAGCTCTTTTCTTTTTTCTTTTTTGTATCTCTAAAGAAGATATTTTTTTCCTTTTAATCTTTTTTTTTAATGTTCCCTTTCTGGTTCCTTTTTCTTTTTCAGTTCTATTTTTAAATTAGTGGAACTGATTGGATTAAGGTATACAAGAGCCTGAATAATTTTTTCCTTTTCTTTTTTTCTTTTTTGCTGCCTTTTTTTTTTTTTTTTGGAGGATGAGCAGAAAGACAACAACTTCTGCTTCTTTGATACCAATCTCCACCATCTGGAGGACAACAATCAATACAGATGATGTTGCAACAGGAAAAAGATAAGGAAGTGACATTACAGATGATTATTCAAGGAATTCAAAAGATACAACTAAGAACAGAGAACATTGAAAAGAGAATTGAACATACTGAACAAAGAACTGAAAAGACAGATGAAAAAGTTGAGAATATTCACCAGATGATGATGAAATATGAGGACAGATTGCAGAAAATTGAAGAGCAGGATATACAAAGAGATAAGAAAATTGGAGATATTGATACTTGTTTGAATGTGGTTGAAAAGGATAAGAGCTCATTGGGATGGGAAATGGACAGGTCAGAGTTTTATCTTAGATTCCAGAATGGAGAAGAAGAAAAGGGCAAAAACCTTACAGAAATAATGACAGAAATTCTTGCAGAAGTATTGGAGATAACCAAAGAGAAGATGATGGATGGAATGGATGAGGTGTTTTGTTTCTTTACAAAATATGCAATGAGAAATAAGCGACCAAGTCCATATAAGATTCACTAAGAAAACTATTAAAACACAAATGGCAAGAGAAAAACTATTAAACACAAATTGCAAGAGAAAAAACACTGAAATATAAAGATAAAGAAATTGTGGTTCTGAAACAGGTACCGAGAATAGTGAGAGAAATAAGAAGAGAATATCAATTTTTCATTAAAATGTTACTCAAGAAAGGCGTTAACTACAGATGGCTGATACCAGAAGGCCTCATGTTTATATGGCAGGAGCAAAGACACAGAATTGATTCAACTGAAAAGGCAGAGCTTTTCTACACAGAATATTTTGGAGGGAAAGAGGACATAAGAGAAGAGTCTCCAATTGAATTTCAAGAGGACTGTCTGGTTGCAACTGAAAGAGAAGAAAGTGCAGTAGGCGGTGAACCTAGAGAGCAATGAGAACCAAGATCTACAAGAGCCATAAACTCCTCTGATAAAGTATAAAAATGGAAGAGAAAAATTGATTACAATTAATATAAATGGACTCAATTTAGCTATTAAAAGAAGGAATATATTTCAAAAATTAGAGAAATTAAAACTTGACATAATCTGCCTACAAGAAGAACATATTAAAAAGAAGCATGAACAAATATTGGCACAACCAAAATTAAGGAAAATATTTACTGCATTGATACGATGTAAGAAAAGAGGAGTGGTTCTATATATTAAAGATACAATTCCTGCGGAACAGATTTATACAGATGATGATGGAAGAATACTGATGGTAGAAAAAATAGACAATGACTTAAAAATACTTTTGATACAATCTACGCTCCAAATTGTAACCAAGAAGAATTTTACAAGAAATTACATATGAACATAATCGAGTTGGACTGTCCTAATATATGTATGATGAGAGACTTCAATGGAATAATTGAGGAGAAAGTGGATTATAAAGCGCAGAAAACAATAAAGAGAAGTAGAAAGACACTCCCAAAATCCTTTTTTCAAATGGCAGAAGAAATAAATCTAAAAGATGCACGGAGGGACAGAAATGCTAAAAATAAACAGTACACATTTTATTCAAATAGACATGCATCATGGTCTAGAATAGACATGATATGGATGTCAATGGAATTGATTCTCAATATACAGGAAATTAAGATAGAAGCAAGTACTTGGGCAGACCACAACCCAATAATAGTCACATGGGAAAGACAAAAGAGAAGATCTAGATGGACTCTAGATAATTCGATATTAAAGGAAAAAGACTTTGTACAGAAAATGGAAAAAGAACTCACCTTTTTTATGGAAAATAAAAAAGAGAACACATCATTACAGAATCTCTGGAATACAATGAAGGCCTATGCCAGAGGCTTAATAATAGACTACACAAGGAAAAGAAATATAAAACAGAGAAAAACTTCCAAAACATTGGAGGATGACTACAAGAGACTTGAAAAACAGTTACAGAAGCTTCCACAGAAAAGAGACATTAAAATAAAAATGGACACAATTAAACATAAAATGGGATTAATGGATAAAGAAGAATTACCTCAAAAAATTAGAAGTGCTCAACAGAATTACTTTGAAGATGCAGATAAACCAGGCAGGTGGTGAGCATATAAATTGAGAAAAGAGAGAGAATCAAGAAAAATAATGCAAGTAATAGATGAACAAGGGCAAGTTTGCTACGGTAATAAAGAGAAGAAAAAATTATACAAGACTACTATGGGAAATTGTATAAACAAGGGCAAGTAGAAGAGGTAAGTATTAAGCAATACTTACAAGAAGCAAATCTAGCCCAGATACCCAAAGATATTGAAACTATGTTAGATGGGAAGATAACAATGATGGAATTGACTGAAACATTGAAAAGACAAAATAATGGAAAGGTGCCAGGACCAGACGGACTTCCAGCGGCATTTTATAAAATATTACAAGAAGTATTGAATCTTCCATGATTAGAAGTGATGAATGAAGTTATGTGAAAGAAGAGGCTACCCAAATCATGGACAGAAGCATATATTACACTTGTGCCGAAGGAAGATGCTGACCCACAGCAAATCAAGAACTATAGACCTATATCCCTGCTAAATTTGGAGCATAAAATCTTTGCTTCAATATTGGCAGAAAGACTGAAAAGATACTTAAATTACTTTATCCATCTGGATCAAAATGGGTTTCTGCCAAAGAGACAAATTAAAGACAATGTGAGAATAATTCTCGATACGTTGGAATATTATGAAGCACATCTTGTAAACCAAATGGCCTTGATGTTTCTAAATGCACAGAAAGTGTTTGATAACATGAATCGGCAATTTATGATATTGCAATTAGAACAGATGGGCTTTGGTAAGAAATTCATTCAAGCAACAGAAACGATATATCATAAACAAACTGTAAAGGTAATGATAAATGGTGAATTTACAGAGTCTATTGGCATAAGAAAAGGAACTAGACAAGGTTGCCCACTGTTGCTTCTGTTGTCTGTGTTAACATTAGAAGTACTGAGCAGGAATATTAGGAAAGAAAAAGATAAAAAGAATGAAAATTAAAAAGGAAGAATACAAGTTACAAGCATTTGCAGATGACCTGGTTTTTATTTTGGAGGATCCATTAGAAACGGTATCTAAATTAATAGAAACATTGGAGACATATGGAAAAGTAGCAGGTTTCAAAATAAATAAAGATAAAACTAAGATACTGACAAAGAATATGTTCATAAGACAGAAGAAAGATCCAGGTCACAAATAAGGTTAAATGTTTAGGGTTATATTTGTCAGCACGATGCAGTACACTTAAAGAGGATAATTATTATAAACTTAAACAACAGATTACGACAGACTTGGCTAAATGGGAAAATTTACAGTTGTCATTAATAGGGAGAAATTGAACAATTAAGATGAATATATTACCTAGGATATTACATTTCTTCCAGACAATTCCAATTAGGACAGGGAAAGATTACTTTGAAGACTTGAATAAAATAGTGTTGAAATATATCTGGCAGGGAAAGAAAGCAAGAATAAAACTTAAAGATGCCAGAGGAAGAGGAGGATTTGGCCTGTTTAACTGGAAACTAGATTATCAAGCGTCAAGTTTGATGTGGGTAAAGGAATGTATCACTGTTGGAATAAGTTGGTTCAGGCCCAGCAGTGTGACTAGGCCAAAGGCCAGCACATGAACCAGGGACCTAATAAAATGGAAAGTACCTCTGCAAAAAGTACCTGGGGAAAATATCTAAAGTTGCCACTGTTTAGTCAGCACGTAACGCGACATACATAAGTAGGGAACTGTGACCATAAAAGGTTAAAAGCTATATGTTAACCAACAAAGTTGCTTAAAGCATTGCAGCAAAATGTACCCAATGATACTGTTACACCGCAAACTTCCTGCCTTTGATGCTCAATAGAAGGGTGGCTCAGAACACGCTCTGGGCTTGCTCTCTTCGAGGAAAACCCACGTGTTTGTCTTCACTCTCGCCTGTCAAAACCCCATGGGCAGCCCACCTGGTTGCAGAGCATCGGCATCTCTGCATATCACGTTAAGTAATAGTAGGTTATTGCCATTAGAAGGACATGACTTGCTGTTGGGGTTGCATGCTTTCCTGTGGTACAAGGGAACTAAAACACAGAGGTATTTTAGAAGACATTATATCAAAAGTACTGTT
Organism: Laticauda colubrina; assembly: GCA_015471245.1. Taxonomy (NCBI): domain Eukaryota; kingdom Metazoa; phylum Chordata; class Lepidosauria; order Squamata; family Elapidae; genus Laticauda; species Laticauda colubrina. The sequence goes on from BLBF01000335.1 coordinate 283,128, forward strand.
CAGCCGGTTTGCACCTATTCAGGCAAACCGGTAGCAAGAATTTGGCCTGGGTTACCGAACCGGTAGCAACATCTAGCTAGCCCCGCCCCCAACCCAGTCGCCCATTTTCCGCTCACTCACTTGCCCCGCCCACCTGATGGTCACTGCCCCAGTTTAAAGGACTGCTCCCGTGCCTTAGGAATGCATTTTCAAGCAGCCACTTGGAAACACATGATGTGGGCAGAGCAGTGGTCCATGAACCTGCAAAACTGTTCCAAGGCTGGATTCTTCATGGACACCAGAAGTATTGATTCCCCTTGTGAGTAAAGTGCCTGGAGTGAGGGGGAAAGAAGGCTGACAGGAGTGTGTGTGTGTGTGTGTGTGTGTGTGTGTGTGTGAGAGAGAGAGAGAGAGAGAGAGAGAGAGAGAGAGAGAGAGAGAGAGAGAGAGAGAGAGAGAGAGAGAGAGAGAGAGGGGAAAGAAAAGAAAGAAAGAAAGAAAGAAAGAAAGAAAGAAAGAAAAATAAAAGGAAGAAAGGAAAAAGGAAGGAAGAAAGACAGGGAGAGAAAGAGTGTGGTGTGTGTGTGAGAGAGAGAAAAAGAAAGGAAGGGAGAGAAAGACAGAAAGGGACAAAGAAAGAGAAAGAAAAAGAAATAGTAAGGGAGAGAGAGAGACAGAGAAAACTCTGTGCTATTATGTTTAATTCTTCCATTATTTATCATGTGTTAATATTTTACACTGTCCCGACACCTAGAGTGATTCTACTGCCTTTCTTTTGCCCAGGGCTGCCCCATATTTTTCAGGGTTTACATGCATTCAATGTTAATAGTCCAGAGCATAAAATACACATATGCTTAACAAGAGTTGAAAGGGACCGTGGAGGTCTTCTAGCCCAACCCCCAGCTCAGGCAGAACTTCTGGAGACAGGCAGTTCCACCTGTTAATTGTTCTCACTGTCAGAAAGTTTCTCCTTAGTTTAAGGTTGCTTCTCTCTGTTCAGTTTCCATCCATCGCTTGTTTTGTCTTCTGCTTCTTTGGAAAATACATTGCCCCCCCCTTCTTTCTGGCAGTCCTTAAAAGCCTGTCGCTGTCACTCTCTTGAGTAAAGCATGTGAGCCATTTCCTCCCTTCAGTGGCCCATGAAAGTAAATCTAGGAAGCAGACAATAAAGTGAAAAAAGGTGCACATTTTTACAGAACTATAGATAAGTTGAAGCTGGGTGACAAGTAATGGCTGGGAGGGGAGGGGCCAGGTGAGATACCCCTTGAGGTGAGTGACCTTGAGTTGGACATGCCCACCCAGTCGCATGACCACCAAGCCATGGCCACCAAATAAGCCACACCCACAGAACCGGAAGTAAAAAATGTTGAATTCCTCCACTGGGAAGAGGAGCAGCCGCATCCCCCAAAACGCCCTTTATTCTGGGTTTTTCCCCCTAAAGAGATCCCAGATCACTGCGATTGGCTGCAAAGGGATCCCCCTCGACCCCCAGGGGAGATTCTCCCTGTCTGGAGGGGGGGCTGAAGGGGGCCCCTGATCTCCCCCAGGAGCCTCTTTCCTCCCTGCAGCTCCAGACGCCATGCCAGCCCCAGGGGGGAGAGGGGGGGGTTGCAGGGCAGCAGGGGGGGAGAGTCCCACTGGGAAAGGGGTCTGGGGGGCTCTGGCCCAGCCTCAGGACAAGCAGCCCCAGGGAGGAAGCACCAGTCTGGGGCTCCCCAGCCCCCCCACTTGAGGCAGGGGAGCTGCCAGGAGGGACCCTGGGAAATGGTGGCTGCCTCCCCCTCCCTCTGTGGCCAGACCAGGAGGGGCCCCGAGGCTCAGGTGGGGGGGCTGGGGGCCCCTGGAGATGGGTTTGGGGATGGAGGGAGGCCTTTGTCTGGCAGAAGACGGAGGCTCCTTCCTGGGGAGCAGAGTTGCTCAGGCCCCCCGCCTGTCCCAGGCCTCCCTGCCCCTCCCTTGGGGCCGAGACCGGATGGAGCAAAGGCCTCCCTTCCCCTCCGCTCGGCCTGCATCCCTTCCCTTCTCCCGGCTCAGGGCTGACCAAAGGGCCTCACAGGATCCGGCCCTTCTGCCCCCCCCCTTGGCTCCCAGGCTAGGCTAGAATGGAGGTGACCCCCCAGGCAAGAGGGACCCTGCACAGCCCCCCAACAGTTACACTCTGTGTGTGTGTCTCTCCCTGGGGGATCCAAGTGGGGACCCAGCCTAGGTGAGGAAGGGGGCAAAGTCACAGGAGCCCCCACCTGCCTCCCTTCCTCCCCTCCAGTCCCAGTCGCACTCTGGGCCTTTGGGCGCCATTGGGGGTCTCTGGGTTCAATGCGGCTGCCCCGATTGGGAAGGAGGCCTCCGAATGAGCCTCTAGAGGGTCCTTGACCTATGACCACAAATCAGCCCAACATTTTTGTTAAGTGAGGCATCCATGAAGTGAATTTTGCCCCATTTTATGACCTTTCTTCCAGTAGTTCTTAAGTGAATCTAGCTTCCCCATTGACATTGCTTCCAGGTCCCCAAAGGCCCCCTATGAGTCCGGGACACTTTGATGTCACAAATAGGAGGCAGCTGACCATGGGGGTGCTGTAAGCATGTAAGCATGAGGAATAGCTGAAAGTCCCTTTTGCAGGCCGTTGTGATGTTGAGCAGACACTAAATGAAGCATCGTGAGTGGAGACCCACCTGCCACCTGAGCAGAGACTCGGCTGTCCTGGCAGCTGAAAGGCCCAGCCAGGATGCCTGGAACGGTCTGGACGGAGGCAGGAGGGAAACCCGCTTAGGGTCCCCCGAGTCCCAACAGAGGAGAAGAAATCGGGGGGGGGGGGTCAGAGAGACCCACAAATGAGTTGGATGGGTATCTCCCCCTTGTCTTTCCATGGGAACTCAGACTCCCCTGAGAAAAGGAAAAGGAAAGGAAGGGAAGGGAAAGAAGGGAAGGAAAGAAAAAGAAAGGAAAAGAAGGAAAGGAAAAAGAATAGGGAAGGGAAAGAAGGAAAGGAGGATCCCAGAAGGAACCACCATGGTTGCACAAAGACCCCGAGAACCTGAAATAAGACAAGAGAGACAAATATCAAAGGCAGAATCAGGGAGACGCAACTCAAGCAGAGCCCCCATTTTGAGGGAAACCAGGAAATCGGAGGCTCCGAATGAACGAAGCCAAACGCTGAAAGGAGGAAAAAGAGATTTCTTTCCAAAGGGACGGGGGGGGGGGCTGGGGGGGGCCCCCGGGGGGGGGGGGAGACCCCCCCTTCTCTTGGGGGGAGGGGGTCATGTGTAACCCACCTACCCCCCAGCTGCTTCCCTGCCAAGAACTCCCAACTCCCCCCCCCCAAATGCTCTGAAAGGACCCCCGACCTTCTCTGCCCCCCCAGCTTCTCCTCCGGGGGCGGCGGGGCTGAGCAACCAGGAGAGGCAGCCGAGGGACCCTCCGCTCCTGCCTGTCGCCCTGGCTGTAGGGCTGAGGGCCCCGTGGCTCCCCTTCCTCCCCTCAGACCTTCCGCCTCTTGGGAAGTCGCAGGGGGGGAGAATAGGGGGTGTCCGGTCCTTCTTCATACCGCCAACCCCAGAGGAGGCGAGGGAGCCTTTGGGGCGGAGAGAGAGGAGAGAAGCCACTCTGGGGGGAGAGACCTGCCTTGCATTGGGGTTCAGGTGGGGCGGATTCTTCCCTGTCCGACTTTCGCGGGCTCCAGTCAACCGGGCAGCCCTAGAACCACCCCAACCCCTCGCCCACCCCACTAGGCCTCCGTGCCCACATCTGCGAGGCAATCCAGACAATCCCCCGGGGCCCGGAGGCTGCGAGGATCCGGCGGAAGCCGCTCCCCACCGCTTGGAAGGCCGGGGACAGGACGGAAGCGGGATACTTGCAGGAGCCCCCCCCCCCCCCCCCCCCCCCCGAGGGTCCCTCCCCGCCTGCCACACCGAGCCGCGGGGGGGCTGCCTCCAGGTCCCCTCCCTCCAGGACGCCATCCCGGCAGATCGCCTGGCGCCTTTTCCAGAGAAGACCCGCCGCTGAGGAAGAGCCCCCCCCCTCCCCATTATTTAGGGAATTGTTTGTTGCTTTTTGTGCTTTTTTCCACATAGTGAAACATTTACTATGGGAACCATTATAAGATATGCTGGTGGCTATTGACTTGAATGGATTTTTAAATTTATTTTATTGCTTTATCGGACATCAGGTTCTATTTCTGCAGTGACAGTGCACTGTTTGTGTCGGGTCTTTTTTAAAGATTCATCATATTTTACTCCCCGATTATGACCGCTATTCTCATTATAGCCTCTTTGGAAGAGACTAAGATCGAGCGCCGTCATAATAACCGCTATTCTCCTCGTTCTACCACAGACCCAAAGGAACAAGGAGCGCTGTGATTGGATGAGACGCCCAAGAGAAACAGGCGCCGAGGAAAGAGCGCGTGGGTTGGTGGTGTGAGAGCTTCGGCTGCCCTCAGAGGAGCGGCGAGGGGTCTCGGCGGGAGGCAGGTGGGCAACGAGGATTTCGGGATCCCTGGAAGAGGGGTGACTGGTCCGGGCCAAGGAAGCGGGGTGGGCGAGGAGAAGGGGAAGAGCTGGGCTGTCGGGGAGGGGCGTTCGTGCTGGGTGAGGGAGCGGGAGAGCAGCGGGCGAGGAGCGGGCAAAGCGCCCGAGAAAGGCGGCAGAGGAGCTGCAGGAGAAGCGAGTTGAAGGGTCCCAAGAAGCGTGTAGAGTGTCCCTCGGCGGGCAGCGTGGCTGGAGCGTCTCCGGTGCTAAGCAGGGATGCTCGGGGGTCTCGGCTCGAGGGGCGAGCGAGGCGGAGACGCAACCGGCCAGCATGGGCGCCTTTTCCTGCCCTTCCTTCCCTTCCCCACCGCCCGCCAGAACCCGACGGTCCCCGAAGTCGCCTGCTGGGACAGCTCCCACCGGCCCCCTCATTCAGCCGGAGCGCTGCCTGGCCCTCCTCCTCCATCTGCGGGAGCCTCCCAGTCTCGGCCTCTTCCCAGCCACCCGAGAGCCGGTTCCTCTCCCTTGGGAGCCTCCGGGCACCGGGGGAGCGTCTGAATAGGAGCCGGGGAGCTAGACTCTTGTCAGCAAAGGGGGCCATGGGGACGTCTCGCTGCTCCTTTTCTCTCTCTCGGGCGTCTTTTCAGAAGTGAAGCCACAGACTAGGACGGGTCTCCTCTCCCTCCGACAGAAGGGAAGCACGGGCGGCGTTTCTGCGCGCTCAGCTGTCCGAGGAGAGAAGGGAGGCGATCCTCGCGAACGAGGCGGTTGCACGAACTCTCTGGGTCGGCTGAATGGAGGGAATGAGGGAAGGGAATATAGGAAGGGAAAGGGAAACAGGAGGGGAATTGGAAGGAGAAGGAGAACAAGGGGGGAAAAAGAAGAGGAAGATGATGATGATCATCAGCCGGACCCTCTCACAACTTCAGAGGTCGAAGCAACCGGAGGGCTCCCTCCTCCCCGTTTCCCCCTTCCGCGGAGTCCCCCCCCCCTCCAGCAGCTGGAGGAGCCCAGTGGCAGCGTCCAATTGTTCCGCACCTCTTACTCAGTGGAGCAAAGCGCAGCCTGCCAGACTACCTCAACCAGCAGCCCAAAGGCCCCTGGAGCGTCGCTCAGACCCGGGAAGGGCGCGATCCCAGCCGCCATGGAAGCAAGAGGGACCCCCGAGGGAGGGAGGGAGGGAGGGTTCCCGAGGGGCGTCGCACGTGGCTCCGCCCGGCTGCCGTGCGAAGGGCGCTAGGAACGGAGCGTCTGGCGAGGGAGGGCACCCCCTGTGGGGAGGGAGGGGGGAGCCTTGAAGCCACGGGGGGAGGGAAGTTTGGAGCTGTTGGGCGGAGCGAGATTGGCAAAGGGGGGTGTGGTGGAGGGGTGAAAGGGAGGAAACTTGGCGGCTCTTTGGCTTCTCCGCAACGATCGCTCCGCTCGGCTCTCCAGCTGAGGCCTCCCAGCATCCCTGCTCGGCACCGGAGAAGCTCTGGGAGCCTCTGCGCAGTTCTTGGGCCCCTTCAGCACGGGAGCTCCGGGCCTTGGGCTCCCCACACCCCCGCAGACACACCGAGGTCCCGTGGAGACCCAGAGCCCACCCGACCCTCCGGCCGCATTCCTCGGCGGGGGCGGCGCAGCCTCTGGAGACGGAGCCCGGGAGGGAAGAGGTGCGGAAACCCCGCCTCCGTCCAGGCGCCCCTCCCCCCTCGGGCGCCCCCTGAAAGCAGGTGGGGGAGTTTCATCCACCGTTGGGAGGTTCTGCGTTCTAATCCTCCCACAGGCTCCATGCATTCCTGGGGGGACAGTGGACCAATCCCCATGAGGCTCTGGGTTCCAGTCCCACTATGGCTCTTATTGACTGGGGGTGTAAAATGTGGGGGACCAGAATTAAGCCTTCTTGGGCTGTGAGGCGGCCGAGTGTCCCTTCCTGGGGGATGTGAGGGAGGAAAGGGACTTGTGGGGAAACACCCCTGTTCCCATCAGCCTCTGTCTGAGGGCAACCCAAGGCCTCCGAGCGCTCATGGATCCCTTCATCTGAGGCCCTTTGTGGGGGGAATCCGGAGGGGAAGGAGGGGAACCATTGCAGCCCATCTGCCCACTTCAAGGACTCAGGGAACCAGGCTCCAAGGGGAAGATTCCAGGGCGTTGGGATATTTAGCGCTGCTCGCTTGAAAATGCTGCCTTTTCCAAATGAGTTCCTGTATGTGGGGGTTTGTGATGAGCATGGTGGAGTTTTACCTTTCTAAATGTGAAGGAGACCCTGAGACCATCTAGCCCTTACCCCTCCTCTCCACAGGGATCCAGTTCAAGTTCCTCTTTGCCTTCAGACAATCTGGGAAGGGGAGACTGAACTCTATCAGGGAACAGCCCCCCCTCCTAGAAGAATGGGGTATTTTGAAGCATATTAAGGAGGGAAGATCGTTATATTTCCCCAAAGGGAGAAACAGGTTGTTCCGGGTAGAGAGCAGCCCCCACCTTTCCTCAGAGCCCTCAGCAGACGTCAGCACTGAAGGGATCAAGAACCCGTGGAGAGAAGCCAAGGACCTGGGAGCCTCCTCCTGCCCTGGGAGCCAAGGAAGGGCCGGATCCTCTTCCTCTGCAGCCCTTTGGCCAGCCCTGAGCGGAGGAGGGAAGGGAGGCCTGTGCTTTGTCTGGTCTTGGCCCCAGGAGAGGCAGGCAGGGAGGCCTGGGACATGTGGGTGGCCTGAGCAGCTCTGCTCCCCTGAAAGGAGCCTACTTCCACCATCGAACCCAGCTCCCATCTCCAGGAAGAGGAGGGAAGGGCTGGTCTGGCCACAGAGGGCCGGGGAGGCAGTCGCCATTTCCCAGGGTCCCTCCTGGCAGCCCCCCTCCATAAAGTGGGGAGGCTGGGGAGCCACAGAATGACGCTTCCTCCTTCCTGGGACTGCTTGTCCTGAGACTGGGCCAGAGCCCCCCCCGTGCCTCTTTCCCAGGAGGACTCTCCCCCTTCTGCTGCCCTGCGACCCCCCCCCTTTCCCCACCTGGGGCTGGCATGGCGTCTCTGGGGCTGCAGGGAGGAAAGAGGCTCCTGGGGGAGATCAGGGACCCCCCTTCAGCCCCCCCTCCAGACAGTGAGAAGCTCCCCTAGGGGTCGAGGGGGATCCTTTTCTCTCCAGCCAATCGCAGTGATCTGGGATCTCTTGGGGGAAAAACCCTCCAGAATAAAGGGTGTTTTTGAAGGTGCAGCTGCCCCTCTTCCCCCCCCCCACATAAGCCCCCCTCCACCAAAGCCCCCCCCCCATTGCAGGCTGCCCTCTTCAGGGACCCCCTTCTTAAGGCGGCTCCTCCCTGCCAGACCCTCTTCCAACGGCTGGGGGTGTGTGTGTGAAGCCTTCGTCCTTCCCATCAGGCTGGGCATGGAGAGAAGCAGAGGCTGGCAAGAGGCAGACGCGGCGTTGAGCCCTGACGGGAGCGGGGAGTGGATGATGGGCCGCAAAGGAGCGTCTTGGGGCTCGAGAAAGGGGCAACGCCAAGGGACACCAGCTGGTTCATATATTCTATAGTCCGCCTCATCCGCGACTGACTGCACGAGGCACAGCGCAAGGGTTAGGGCCAGAGAGCTGCGACGTTCTAGAGTGGAAAGGAAAGCCTACTTCCGGCCCTCCTTGGAAAAGAGCCTCAGGTGGAATAGTCTCTCCATCCAGCTGCTACGGGCAACGTTCGCTCGCGCATGCGCCCTTATTCCTCTGAATCTGCGGGGAGGCGGGGCCAGGATTGTGCTCCTCCCCTTTCCCCGCCTTTGAACTGTTCTGGTGGGGACCCTGGAGCGATGGTGAGACTTTGTGCGCAGGCAGGGCCGGGGGCTTTGGGGGGGGAGTCCTAGAGGCTCCTGAGAGAACGAAAGGGGTTTTTGGGGCTCCCCCCTTGGGCGGGGGGGGGAGGAGTGTGGAAGGCGGTGGGGAAAGGGCCTGGGTGCCCCTCCCCGTGGGAAAAGAGCGGCGGATTTTCCCACGCCTGGCAAGATTCCACGTGGGGGGTGGGAATCCTGGGGAGTATAGAATATATGCTGTCTGTATAGACTCTACAGGATGGGTAGAATGTCTATTGGAGGTTGGACTTCTCTCTCTCTCTCTCTCTCTCACACACACACACACACACACACACACACACACGTGACTGTATGATTTTAACTTTGTTGCTTGTATCCTAATGATTTTTTGACTGTTTCCTGGTATAATTTGCTTATTGCTTCCTATCACTATCATTAAGTGTTCAACCTTATGATTCTTCATGAATGTATCTTTTCTTTTGTGGACACAGCGAGCATTTGCACCAAGACAAATTCCTTCTGTGTCCAATCAGACTTGGCCAATGAAGCATTCATACACATACACACTCACCACAAATTGAGCAGTCCAAGTTGAATGCTAACCACCTAGCTGGGCTGCCCAGTGGCCTCCCTCTCCCGCCTCTGCAGGGACCCCAGAGGTGGTTTGCCCAGCCATCGCCCCAATGGGAAGAGAGGGAAAGGAGTTGCCCAACCACAGCCAGGGCCCCCAACCCTCCTGGGCATAAAGAGGGGCCTTGTGGGAGGAGGGAATCCAAGGGACTCCAGGAGAAATTTTCAGCCCTTGAATTGTAAGGAAGCAGAGATGGAAAAGGGGCTTCTTGGAGGCTCCACTTGCCCCCAGCCCTTCTTTTCTCCAGGGGAGCAAACTTTGCCCAAAAGGGATCCAGGCAGCCCTGATCTTTGAAGGCCCTGTCACACTGCCCAACGGATGCAAAACGTTTGTAAAAAGGACACAGCAGACGAGAAAAATGTTCCATCCATTGTTATCCGCTCTCAAAAGGGGCAAAAATTTGCATAACCAGAGCGGACAACACGGAAAGGAACGGACGCGGGGAGGACGCAGAGCGGATGGAAAGCCGATGCGGAACGGAAGCCCAGCGGATGGGAGCGGATGGCACATCCGCAAGGCTTCCGGGGGGCCTCATCAAAGCGGTCACGGAACGGATACAGCGGATGCAGAGCGGATGAAGCGGATGCATAGTGGAAGTTTAGCGGATGCACAGCGGAAGCCTAATGGATGCCTAACGTTAATTGCGCATGCGGGGAGGATGCATTGCATAAGCCCCGTGGATATAAGGGAAGCAGCTCGGAGCAGGTTACCATTCAGAGGAAAGACGTGCTGCTGGACGGATTGACAGCTTTGCCTGCCCTGCCTGCAAGCCTTGCTGCCAGCCTCCCTGCCAGCCTTGCTGTCTGCCTGCCTGCCTTGCTGCCAGCCAGTCTGCCTGCCAGCCTTGGTGCCTGCCTGCCTGCAAGCCTTGATTCATGCCTGCCTGCCAGCCTTGGTTCCTGCCAGCCTTGGTTCATGCCTGCCTGCCAGCCTTGGTTCATGCCTGCCTGCCAGCCTTCCTGCCAGCCTGCCTGCCAGCCTGCCTGCAAGCCTGCCTGCCAGCCTTGGTGCCTGCCTGCCAGCCTTGGTTCCTGCCAGCCTCCCTACCAGCCAGCAACCCCACAACCATGGGGAAGAACAGAAAGCCTAAGCCATCTGCTGCCAGCCCTTGCAAGAGGGACAGGGCCACCATCCCACCCCCTGGCCCTCACTCTGGTTCTGCTGGGGCTTCTGTAGCACGGGCTCGCTCTTCTGGGGCTGGAGCTTCTGCTGCTTCTGCTTCTGGAGGAGCTGATGACAAGCACTCCAGCATCAGCCACCTCCACAGCACCTGGACCCTTCACCCCTGAGACTGAGCGACCAAGAGGAGTGCTAGAGACTCATTTTTGTTTTATAGCTTGTTGTTAATAAAGTCTATCTTTGATTCCCACACTTGTTTCATTTCTTTTTTTTTAATAAAGTCTTCGTGGAAACTTTTAGAAATGGTTTAAGCCTTTGCATGCTTGAGGGATGGGTTAAGATAGCAGTGGGATGGGCAGGGATACCTGTGGGATGTGTAATAGCTGTGGGATGGGTAAGGATAACAGTGGGATGGGCAAGGGATACCTTTGGGATGGCTAATAGCTGTGGGATAGATAAACCTCCAGTGCAAGAATAGTGGGACTGTATGGTCCACCCTCCCAGGTGCCACACCTATGGCCCTTTATTATCAATAATAATGTAATCAATTATCCACACATATCAATATAAACAGAACTCTTTATTAAATACCCTGTTCATTGTAGGCCCACCCAACATACATGGCCCAATCTCATCAGTGTGATGAGACAGGCTGAAGGACGCATCCATTAATCATCTATCATCCTGTCTTGCCACTCCACTGCTCCAGCTGGGGAGTTGCACCAGTGTTTCAGGAGGTTGCTCTGCTTCTTCCCTTCACGTGAGGCTCTTTTGGGGCCTTGCACATCCTCAGTGTCTATCAGGTTTCGCCCTTGCCTCCATTCCCCAGGCTCCATGTCCCCATTGCCTTGGAGGTCCACGAGCCTGTTCTGCAAGACTGGGTAGCGGGTGCTCATGAGATTGTGCAGGATGCAGCAAGCTTCCACGATGTTCCTCACGGTCTCTGTGTGATGCTGCATGGTGGTGAGAAGTACCTGGAACCTGTTGACCAGGATGCCAAAGGCATTCTCCACCACCCACCTTGCCCTGGACAGCCTGTAGTTGAAGATCCTCTCTTCACGGGTGAGGAGTTTGGAGGTGTAGGGCTTCATGAGGTAGGTTGTGAGGGAGAAGGCGTCATCCCCCACGATGACGTAGGGCACATCTTATGTGTCGTTGGGCAGTGGGTCTGGATCTGGGAAGCCCACGATGAGGTTGCGTTCCAGCCCCTCCTTGAGGTGACTGGCGTTGTATACCTGGGCATCTGAAGATGACCCGTTGCCTGAAGCATCGATGTACATGAACTTGTAGTCAGCATCGACCATGGCGAAGAGGATGATGCTGAAGAAGCCCTTGTAGTTGAAATAAGTGGACCTCGACTTGGCTGGAGCTTTGCAGGCCACGTGCTTGCCATCTATGGCTCCAACGGTGTGTGGGAAGTTCCACCTCTGATACTACTGCTCTGCAACTTTCTTCCATCCTTCTTCAGTGGAGAGGCACTGGAGGAGCTCCTCCAGGTATTCTTCGATGATGGCCTGCACCACGTCTCTGACCACAATGCTGATGGTGTTGTGTGGCACTCTCCAGCCGTACTGCATGCTCCTGTAGGTGGTCCCTGAGGCCAGGTGGCGCAGAGTGAGTGCCACCTTGAGCCCAGGTTCCAGGCTGGGCCGGAAGTTGTTGTTTGCCTTGGTCAACCTGGGTGTCAGCTGCTGCACAACTTCGTGAAACATGGCTGGAGGCATCCTCATGAAGTTCTGGAATGCACGAGTGTCTTCGTTCCTGAGCTCCACCATCAGCTTGTTGTACAGTCCGTACTCTGCTCTTCTGGCGATCCATCTTCGTACCCAGACACTTCTTGGCCACCTCTTTTTCTTCCCATAGTAGAGTTCACAGAGCCTGTAGATGGCTTCGCACTGTTGCAGAACGATGGTGGCTGCCAAAAGGACTTTGTTACGATCCACGGTGGACGTGACTGGATGCTGTGGAAGAGCAAGAGTCAGATGAAGGCTACAGAGGTCTGCACCACAGGGCTGCTGGTCTAAAAGTGAGATCCAGGTGAGTTGCTCCCCCTTTTTATAGGCAGTATAGGTTTTCCCATAGGTGTCCCTTTGCATCCTCTAGGCATCCTCTAGACATCCTTAATATCCGAGATAGGTCCCCTCTGCGAACGTTTTTTCTGTTTTAAATGCTTTGTTTTCATTCTGCATCCGCTAGGCATCCGTTCTGCATCCGTTCCACGTCCGTTCTGCTTCCTCCCTGCGTCCGTTTAACGCTGGAGTGGATGGAGTCGCGCGGATGCGCAGCAGATGTCTAGTGGATATAGCGGATGTGTAACGGATGCCTAGCAGATGCCTAGCGGATGCAGAACGGACGCATTGGATACATTTTCTGCTCAAAAGTTTTGAGCAGTTCAAAACTTTCTGAGCGGATGAAACGTCAATAGACGGATGCTGGACGGATAGAGAGGATGAAAAACGGAGGCAGTGAGTACAGAATGGATGCATCTCGTTAATCAACGGATGACAAGTGTTTTTCTCTGTTTTACATCCTCTTTCCATCCATTGGTGCAGTGTGACAGGGGCTTAAGGAGGAGAGAAGTTCAAAGTTCTCAGATTGTTCAATGAAACTTTTTGCCTGAAGCCAAGTTCTCCAGCAGGGAAAATTTCCATCAGGTGTGCGGGGTCAGAGGGAGAAGAGAGAAGCTGCTACAGACTCCCTGTCTCTGCCCAGAGTCTCCCGGGAGGATTCGGCCACAGAGCAGAGCTGAAACTTTGATCATAATTCTCCCTCTCAGGAGGGATCCCTGGATAATTCAGCTAGTTCTTGCACTCAGAGTTTGTTGGGCCTTTCTCTGCAGGGAAATGAAAGGGAAATAATCCTTATGTGGTTCATAATGATGGAGCAGATATCGAATTCCCTCATCTGGTATTGAGAGGTTTTCTAGCTTCTTTCTTGAAATTGGCCCCAGAGGGAATACAGGGCACCTGTGGCTGACGACAAAAAGAAGTGTGACATTTGTTGGCATCCTGAATAAAGAGACAATCCCAAGAGACAGTTAATATGTGAGCATGTCACAGATGTGAAATTGAAGCAACATTTTCTTTATTTTGAAAACAGATGCTCAGTGACACCCTCACAAAGGGATGATATGATAGTGTGGCCAGATTCCAAGAATAAAATGAACTTTAATGAAAAACTAGTTCTAAGAACTTTGCATAGTTGAAAAAAACCACATAGGGATTATTTCCCCTTCATTTCCCTGAAATGAAGGGAAATGAACCCCAAAACAAATGAAGGGAAATGAACCCAAAAACAAACACATGCAAACAGAGGGAGAAGTCATAGACAACCAAGTGAAAAGAGGTGGAGAAATCAAGGCAGCCTCTCGCCCTATGTGGGGAAGGGAGGGAGGGAAGGGGAGCTCAGGAGCTTCGTGTTGCAGGTGGAAAACAGACATGCAAAAACCTCTTTCAACCTGCTTCTTTGAGATCTGGGGATGCAGAAACCCATATCCCATGTTTCCCTGCCTCACTTTTTTTTAATATTTTTTATTTTTATATTTTAAAAAAACATCTCTTGGTGAACAGCGTGGTTCCAGGTTTTTACATTTCAGTACAAAATGACCATAGTTACATATTCAACTTTTGTGTTAAATTTCATATCTTCTTATTACTTATTTCATTTTCCTTTAAATATTCTCATATCTTGTTTCACAGTATTATCTAAAGCCCATGTCACACTGCACCAACGGATGGAAAGAGGATGGAAAATGGAGAGAAACACTTGCCATCCATTGGTTAACGCGATGCTTCCGTTCTGTACTCACTGCGTCCGTTTTTCTTCCTCTCCATCCGTCCAGCATCCGTCTATTGACATTTCATCCACTCAAAAAGTTTTGAGCTGCTCAAAACTTTTTGAGTGGAAAATGTATCCAACGCGTCCATTCTGCATCCACTAGGCATACGGGGAACATCTGTTCTGCATCCGTCGGCATCCATTACGCATCCGCTACATCCGCTAGGCATCCGCTGCGCATCTACGCAACTCAAATCCGCTCCAGCGGAAAGCAGACACAGGAAAGAAGTGGAACAGACGCGGAACGGATGCGCAGCGTTAGTAGCACGGACGGAGAAAACATGAAAGCGGATGCAGATCGCAAACAAAGCATTTAAATCAGAAAAAATGGGGACATGGAACCTGGGGAATGGAGGCAAGGGTGAAACCTGATAGACACTGAGGATGTGCAAGGCCCCAACAGAGCCTCATGTGAAGGGAAGAAGCAGCGCAACCTCCTGAAACACTGGTGCAATTCCCCAGCTGGAGCAGTGGAGTGGCAAGACAGGATGATAGATGCTTAATGGATGCTTCCTTGAGCTTGTCTCATCACACTGATGAGATTGTGCCATGTATGTTGAGTGGCCCTCCAATGAACAGGGCATTTAATCAAGAGTTGTGTTTATTTTGAAATGTGTTGATCAATGAATAAATTGTTATTGATAACAAAGGGCCATATGTGTGGCAGCTGGGAGGGTGGACCATACAGTCCCACTATGCTTGCACTGGAGGTTTATCTATCCCACAGCTATCCTTACCTATCCCACAACTATCCTTACCCATCCCACAAGCATGCAAAAGATTAACCATTTTTTCAATGTTTTCACCAACACTTTATTAAGTAAAAAAAATGAACCAAATGTGTGAAGCAAAGATAACCTTTATTCATAACTGTTTTAAGTAAACTGTATGACTTTTTTAAAAAAGCAAAATGAACCAAGTAAAGTGTCTTAAGCAAAGATAAAGTGAACAGGTAACAACTCAGTCTCTGGCACTCTTCTCAGTCACTCTGATGCATGTCCATGGTCTCAGCTGTTAAGCAGCCAGGGACTGTGGGGTGGCTGTGGCTGGAGTGCTGCTCTGAGGCGCCATTGGGGTACTTGGTCCTGAGAGTACAACAGGGGATGGTATGTTCAGGAAGCTCTCACAGAGCTGACTCAGTCCCGAGAGGTTGAGAGGCCCTTCATCAAGTACCTGAGATGTCAGGCACACGACTGATGACAGATTATCTGTTGACGGGCTTGGCTGTGGGGTGGAGGAAGGAGGAGTGCAGTGGGGCTGTCTGGTCTGCAGCTGGGCAAGGTGTGGCGTCTGTGGCATGCGATTAACCTGGGCCTGGACTGGGAAGGGCTGTTTCTGCTGTGGGAAGTCCTGGTCGTAGTAGCCTTGGTAGGTGAGGGGCTGTTGAAAGCTGTGGAAAGGTGGTGACATCACGTGGGGAGGAGGAGCAGACCTGGACTGGGTTGGAGCAGGTTCAGCTGGGCCTTGAGGGTTGTGCAGAAATGCTGTGATCTTTTGCTTCATCACCTGGTATTGGACCTCGGGCAGGTCCATGAGGGTCTGGCTCACGTAGGTTATGAAGGGCTTCTGTCTGAGGATGGTATGTCTCTGTGGACCAGCTGAGAGAGAAGTTCTGTGCTGATCTTGATTGTGTCCCTGATCTCCAACAGGAAAGTGTGGCTCTGGCCCCCCAGTCTACCTCTGCCTGCATCCTGTGGAGCTGGGGGTGGGGGTGGGTTGATCTCTGGTGGCTGTCGCTTCTACCTCCATTTGTGACTGGATCCTCCAAGTCCTCCAGCATGGGGAGTGCAGCTATCGGGGGGGTCTCTGCTGTGGGGCCTGTCAGGCGGTGCTCCATTCAAAATTCAAGAAAGAAATACTTAGACTCTTTACTTTAGAGAAAAGTTATCTTTTATTGAAAGTGAAGTGGTAGCAACCAGAGAATTCTGAATCTGATAAATTTGGCGCATAAATCACATATACAAAATGATGGAAGTGTTCCCACCCCCAATAGTTCAGATGAAACTTCCAATTAGAAATTGTGAACATGATCATGTGGGCATCTTCAGGTGATGATGAGGCCTCTGTCCATTGACCTTGGCATACTTTGATAACGGGTTGCAGTTGCACAGAGAAAAGAAAGCTAACCGAGAAATAGAAACCTAACTCTGAAGTATGCTTCCCCTCCCCTTCATTTACACAACAGAAAATGTAACACCTCCAGCTTACTTCCCAGACTCATCCCGTCCTCCTCCCCCCCGTTTCTTATGACAGCCGAAAGATGCAAAGCGATAGTAGAAGATGTTGAAGGCTGACAGGGCCCTCCGAAGACACCTGCCTGGACAGGGCAGCTGTCTCCTGGGTGGAAGAGGACTGGCTGTCTGTAGGCTGTCTGAGGGAGAGGGGTGTCAGAGGGGCTGCTCCTTGGTGGTGGACCTCACCCTCCAGGAAGCTGCACTTGGCCATGACGTACATCTCCCGGTCAGTGAACTTGACAGCGGTCTGTCCAGATTTCTTCAGGTATAGCTTGCCATACCAGGTGTGCATGTTCTTCCACCATCCCAGGAGTACATCTGCAGTGTAGCCCAGGCTCTCTGCCTTGTCTCTCCAAGCTGCCTGCTTCTTGGTGTTGCGATAGAGTCTGTGGCCTTTTCTCCAGAGGTACTCGTTCCCCCTCAGCCATTCCAGCACCTCCTCCTCATGCTCCTCGGAAATGGTGTTCTGTTTCCTCTCTCCCTTCACCTTCCCTTGCCTCTTCCTCCCTCTGGCAGGGGCATCAGCAGCAGGGCCTTCAGGGGCTTGAGCAGCATGGCTTTGAGGGCCTTGGGGCTGGTCCACCACAGCAGCACCAGCAGCAGCAGCAGCAAGAGAAGCACCAGCAGCAGGAGAAGCACCACCACCAGCAGCAGCTGCAGCAGCAGGAGAAGCACCAGCACCAGCAGCAGCACCAGCAGCACCAGCAGCACCAGCAGCTTCAGAGTCAGTGCCAGGGGGTGGGATGGTGGTTCTGTCCTTCTTGCCAGGGCTGGCAGGAGTAGGCACAGACTTTCTCTTGTTCCCTGACTGACGAACCATGGTGTTCTTTGAAGATGTCTGTGGCAGCACATCTTTCCTCTGAATGCTGATTGCATGCGAGCTGCATCCTTTTATATCCATGGAGCTGATGCAATTCATCCTCCCCACATGTGCAGTGAATGCTTTGCATCCAATATACATCCGCTATGCATCCTCTTTGCTTCCTATAGGCGTCCGTGATGCATCCGCTTCATCCGCTATGCATCCGCCCCTTCCGCTATGCGTCTGCTTCGCTATTCTCCCCCGGAACGCCTGTGGATGTGTCATCCGCTTCCATCCGCGAGGCTTCCTATGAACATCCGTTTCACATCCCCACTACGTACTACCCCGTCCATTCCTTTCCATTCTGTTTATGCAAATTTGGGCCACTTTTTGGAGTGGATAACAACAGATGGAGCCACCCCCGAAATTTTGCTCGTCCACTGTGTCTTTTTTGCATACGTTTTGCATCCGTCAGCCAGTGGGACCTCGCCCTTAATCTTCCAATGCTGTGGAGGAGTTGTTTCATGAAGCCTGACCGACTGGTTGCGAGGCTTCACTAGTAATGAAGAAAATGTCCTTCAGATGCCAAGATATGGAACAAGGTTCTAAACTAATTGAGAGAACCTGGGATCCAGGATGACAATTCTTTAGGACGTAGATGATGGTCCTTTTGTGTCTCCTCCATATTTATTTTCTCCATAAACCTGGAGATAGATCCATTGAGTGCTGGGGATTGTGGTGCTGATAGCCTCAAGTTTGCTTATTCTTTGTCTTCAAAAATTAAAGAAGAAGGCAACTCTGTTGACTAGCGAATGAGTTCAGGTTTGGACTGAATCCGGTGAAGTTTACAAATTTTCAGATGATACTAAGCTGGCAAGAATAGCTAACACCCTAGAACAGTGGTTCCCAAAGTGGGCAGTACCATCCCCTGGGGGGCTGTGGGTGCCTTAGGGGGGCACTAAGAGGCAAGGCGGATGGCAGGGGGGCCCTAACAGGTGACGGGAGTACTGGAGGTGGGCCCCTCCCCTCGCAGGACTCAATTCAGGGGTGGGATTCTACCGGTTCATTACCATTCCCGGTAGTTTGGAGAACTGGTAAAATGGGCCCCTGGCTGGCCCTGCTCCTCTCCGCCAGCTCCTCCATTCCCTGCCCAGTCAATCCTTGTTGTGTATGTGTGACAATTGCTGACAGCCACAAGGGCACGTTGGAGAAGTGGAACAAGCAAAGCTGGAGGGCGATAATTTTTGCTGCAAAAAGCAGCCAGACCCTGTGTGGGTTTTTTTTGGTGCAGCTGCAGTCAAGTTTCACTGAAAAGACATGCGGTGTCTGGAGGCTTTTTGTAGCGAAAATTACCGACCTCCAACTTTGCCCTTCTGCTTCAATGGGCCATTGCCGCCACTCCTAGGCACCGGCCATGCAGGCTCACCCCATTACCTGCTGCATCACTTTGCTCGGACTTGCATGGGCAAGTCCCTCCGGTGCAGCGGGCTCAATGGGATGGACCTGCGAGGCCAGTGCCTAGAATGTGGCCGCAGAAGCGTGTTGGAGAAGGAGAGCAAAGCCAGAGGTTGGTTATTTTCACTACAAAAAAACTCCAGCCGGCACATGATTTTTTCAGTGTGGCTTCAGTCCAGCACACCAAAAAACACGTGGTGGCTACAGGTATTCATGACAAGGGTGATGTGGGCTAGCGGGGAGCCCAGCAACAACAATGGCTCAGTCCCAGCTTGCCTTTCCTGGCAGCCAGCCTTGGGAGGAAGATAAAGTCATGGTCATGGGATGATGAAAGAGGCAGTCGTGGGGGAGGAAATGGGGAGATTAAGGGCCGGGGCTTCTAAAAGGGGAAACGGGGTGATGCAGGATCAGCCCAAGCCTTTGACAGATTAGGCCACACCTGCCTGGGCAGAAAATAGACAGATAGGTTAAGGAAGGGATAGAGAGATGGAATGAGAGAGAGAGAGGGAAAGAAAGAAAGAAAGAAAGAAAGAAAGAAAGAAAGAAAGAAAGAAAGAAAGAAAGAAAGAAAAAGAGAAAAAAGAGGGGGAAGGAGAGAGGGAAAGAGAAAGAGGGAAAGAGAGAAGGAACAGACAAGAAAATAAACAGAAAAAGGGAGAGAGAGGAAGAGAAAGGAAGAAAAGGGATAGACAAAGAGGGGGGATGGAAGGAAGGGACAGAAAGAAAGAGAGGGAAAGAAAAAGAGAGAATAAAGAGGGGATGAGAGAAAGAAAGAGGGAGGGAGGAGAAAGTGAATGGGATATGGAGGGAGGGAAAGAGAGGGAAAGAGAGAAGGAAGAGAAGAAAAAGAAAAGGGAAAGAAAAAGGGAGAGAGAAAGGAAAAGGGAAAGACAAATTTAGAGGGGGATGGAAGGAAGGGACAGAAAGAAAAAGAAAGAAAAAAAAAAAGAAAGGGAGGGAGGGAGGAGAAAGTGAATGAGATATCTAGTCCAACCACCTGCTCCAGCAGGGTTAGAAGGGAGTGAGTGTGTATATGTGTGTGTGTACGCGTGCACAGCTGTCAAATCTTCAAAAATAGGTCAAGTAGCTCTGGGGAGGTCAGTCATAAATTAGAATACTTGCTAAGCAAACAGCCATTAAGCGAGGACCACTTGTATTTCGTTTGCCAGTCACCTGGCCATGCCCATCCAGTCACGTGACCAGCAAGCCACACCCAGCCAGCAAGCCACGCTCACCCAGTCATGTGACTGCCAAGCCATGCCCACAAATTAGGCCACGCCCTCAGAACCAGTTCTTCAGAAATTTGAATCCCACCCCTGGGTGGGGGCACTGAGGATGAGTTTGTAGCACCAATGGGGCGGTGGACTGAAAGAGGATCCAGAGCCAGATGGATCTTGACAAACTTGAACTCTGGGCCGTGTCTAACAAAATTTAATTCAATGTAGAGAAAAGTAAAGTCCTACACTCAGGCAAGAAAAACCCAAAGGACACATATAGACTGGGTGAAACCAGGCTCAATAGTAGGAGCTGTGAGAGGGATCTTGGAGTCTTAGTGGACAACCATCTAAATAGGAGCAAGCCGTGTGCAGCACAGCCAAAAAAGCTAATGCAGACCTAAATTGCATTAACAGAGGGATAGAATCAAGATCAAGGGAGATACTAATACCACTCTATAAACCTTTAGGAAGACCACACCTAGAGTATTGGATCCAGTTTTGGTCACCACATGAGAAAAATGATGTTGAGACTCTAAAAAAGTGAAGGGAAAAGCAACCGGGATGATGAGGGACTGGAGACGGGTGGGTTTCTCCCGGCTCTGTCCGCCTCTGTAGAATCGGTAGCTCTGAAGAGCAGCAGACATAGAATTGGTTCTATGTCTGCTGATGTTTTTGCCCACCTGTCCATCTGGGCTCTTACCTGATCTTTATTTCCTGATTTTTTAACTTCAGCTGCTGAATGAGCCACAGCTTCAGTTCAAAAAACAAGAAAAGAGGGCTGTTTCCAAGGCTGCTTCTCGGCAGGCAGGGTGCTGATGACATGCAAATGTTGATTTATGATGATTTACAGGCCCGCGGCTCACAGCGGGCAGGGAAGCTCATAAATCCCGAACCGGTAGTTAATCATTTCATATCCCACCCCTGACTGGAGACTAAAACATATGAAGAACAGTTGCAGTAACTGGGCTTAGCTCGTCTAGAGAAGAGAAGGACCAGGGGAGACATGATAGCAGTCTTCCAATCTTTGAGAAGAGGGAGTCAAACTATTCTCCAAAGCATCTGTGGGCAGGACAAGAAGCAATGGGTGGAAACTGGTCATGGAGAGATTCAACCTGGAAATTAGGAGAAATTTTCTGACAGAGAAAACAATCAACCTATGAAACAGAAGTTCCCTCAGGAAGTCGTGGGAGCTTCATCCCTGGAAGCTTTCAAGAAGAGATTAGACTGCCATCTGTCAGAAATGATGCAGGCTCTCCTGCTTGGTCAACAGCAGGGTGGAGGGTTGGACTAGATGACCTGCAAGATCCCTTCCAGCTCTGTAAATCTGTAAGTAAAGAGGCCTTGTGGGTCCTCTTTGCAACTAGAATTCAGCTTCTCCAAACTTGCTTGCTGCCTGCCTCCTTGTCCAGAGTGACTCTGAGTGGCTTAGAAGAGAGTATGTTGTTTGTATAAAGTCTCGTATCATAGAATTCCATGACGGAGAAAACTGAAATTCCAGAATATTTCTCTGATCCAAAGAAAAGCCCTTCCTGATAGCAAATGTAATGAAAGGAAATCTGAAAGGTTTACATTGGGCCTTTGGCTTATAAAAGAGCTCTGAAAACCCTTTGAATGCCACAGTTTTTCTTGGTGGTCAGTTACCTTCAGCCTCTCTAGGTGAAAAGGAGATTCCAAACTGAACTAATTATAAATGTGGGTTGCAAAGGTGCTTTTTCAAGAGGCAACTGAACTTTTTGGTTTTTCTTTGAAGATGTTTCACTTCTCACCCAAGAAGCAAAACATCTTCAAAGAAAACAAGGAAGCTCCGTTGCCTCTTGAAAAGGTACCTGAATGACTGAGAATCTACACAGACACTAAATGTGGGTCTTTCTTTCCATGCCAGTTGCTGTCACCTGATTTTATTTCTTCAGAGAAAGGACCTTTTCTAGGATCTCTAGATGGGCTTTAGAAATACCACCTTCTGGTACAGGACTCATGTCCCATTTATTGCAGGAAAAGATGCCTCAGCTACCTTTTCTGAGGGGCAGTTCTCGTGACCTCACCTCCATCTCATCTCACTACAGTTCTAGAAACTAAAAAATCCATTTTATCCTTGTTTCAGCAGCACTGAAGAATCGAACAGATAAATTTATAAATAAACAAGTTATATCTCCTTTAACATTGA
>BLBF01000335.1:314801-328396 GCA_015471245.1 Laticauda colubrina
CACACACACACACACACACACACACACATATATATATATATATATATATATATATATATATATATATATATATATGTCCTAAATGAAATAGAAAATTTAATTGACTAAATAAAGTATGTGAGAAAATAAAAAATATGGATCATATTGGAATTTTATAATAAGAATATTATATTATAATTAAAAAGAGTGGAATGAAATTTTATTTAAATTATAGGGGTAAAATTTGACCTTTTGGAAATAAAGAAAAAATATGAAATGCATATTTGAATAGTGTTGGAATAAATATGAGATATTGTACATTGAGGAATATACCATATGGATCCTAATTATATTCATTTTACTTTAAAATCTTGCTTTTTTGTGTGTTTACTATACATTGGTCTTGAGTTAATTCATGAAGATAATAATGCCTAAGGTAAAATAAAATAGGTGGTAAGCTGAAAATGGAAATATGTGAGGAAATGATATTGATACTGAATTAATGATTTAAATATGAAATGGAAATTTATTTGAAGATTAGCGGAGTGGATAATAATTTGGTGTGTTATTAAATAAGAAACTTGAAAATGTAAGTATGACTATGTACTTGTTCTGTATGGAACTTAGTAGGTTCCAAGTCCCTCGTTCTGACTGGCCGAAAAGGCCACTTATGGATTAGTTCACTAGGAACCAATCCAGGAAGCCGCCAAGCAACAGGAAGAATTAAACAAGTTTCATTGGCCACAAGCCGGCAGGCAAGCCGCTATATAAAGGGCTGCTGCAGCTTGGGCTGTATTCCGTATCTTTTACCTAGTGAGTTAAATAAAAGAGTTGTTGTTTGGAACCATGTCTCATGCACCTCTTTCCGGACAGAACAGTGGTGACGAAGGTGGGATTCTCGTAGAAGCAGAGACCGAAGCATGCAGCGATCTGAACTGAGCGAGAGAGATGGCCGGTAACAATGCGCCGCCCGCACCCTTCAATCCTGATGAGGAGGATTGGGAATCTTACATCGATCGCTTTCTTATGTTCTTAGAAAGAAGCAAGATGGAAGAAATCTCAGACCAAAGGAAGAGGGATGTCTTCCTTACACACTGTGGACCAGCCGTATTCAAAATGGCGAAGGCGCTGACAAAACCCAGAGATGTCAAACAGATGGCCTGGTCTGACCTGAACCAAATGCTCCGAGCATACTATGCAGCGGTGGTCTCAAATTTAATCAAAAGACACAAATTTTACAAAAGGGACCAGAAGGAGGATGAAACCATAGCAGATTTTGTGGCAGTTTTGAGACACATCGGAGGAGCCTGTGAGTTCCAAAATATGGACGAGGCAATGAGAGACCACATAGTCCTTGGCCTGAAAGACTCTACCCTTCAGAGCAAACTACTGAATAGGCCGAACATAACCGTGGCCGAAGCCATTGCAGAGGCAACTGCCACCGAAGCAGCAAAGAAGTCAGCAGCCACTATGCGGCAAATGAACGCAGTTCCAGACCTGCCAACCCAAACCAGGGAGAAGAAGGCAGAGGGAGGAAAGAAACAGCCCACAGCGACAACCTACCATGAGGACATTGAAACCCAGAGTGACACCAAAGACGACGACGAAGATGTTCATAAACTCTATTCAGATAGAAAATGGCGTGAAAAGAGGAGGAATGTGCAGGCTGTGGAGGCAATCACCCATGGTCTGAATGCAGGTTCCTCGATGCAATATGCTGGGCTTGTAATAAAAGGGGGCACATCGAAAGGGTCTGCCGCAACAAAAAGAGCTATAGTCCAAAAACCCGCGGCAGCCCCCCCCCCCCCCCCCCCCCCAGATATGATGACAGACAAGCCGGCCACAGATGGAACCACAATAAGAGAACTGGTGACAGGGAAGAAATACATAAGACAGTCACCATCGATAATGTCAGGGCGGAAAACGGAAGGAAGGTTCAGATAGAGGTGAGCATCGAGGGGAGACCCTGTGAGATGGAAGTTGACTCAGGGTGATTCCTATCAGTGGTATCCTGGAATACCATCTGGCGCCTAATTCTGAACATTAAACAGAGAGAACTACAGAAACAAAAACTAATGTTAAAAGACTATCAGGGAAATTGAATCTCAGTAGTAGGCCTTGGACATTTTCTAATTGAATTTAAACACCACACCAAAGTCTTGCCTCTGACTATCATCGACCATGACTGTCCTAGTCTGTTAGGGATCGAATGGTTCGTGCCTCTGGGAATCGGGATGACTGGGATCAACTGCATCGCTACAACCAATTGGGAGGAGAACCTACTCCAAGAATTCCAAGATATATTTGACGGGACTCTAGGCAAGTACCAGGGGACACCAATTTCATTTAGCCTAGACCCGAAAATAGCCCCGATCCATTTAAAGGCCAGGCGCATCCCATTCATGCTAAAACCAAAAATTGACGAGCAACTGAATAAGTTAATAGCACAAGGAGTTTTAGAACCAATCGACCACGCCAGGTGGGAAACCCCAATCATCACACCAGTGAAGCCAGATGGGTCAGGGCGCATTTGCGGGGACTATAAGGCAACCCTGAACCATGTGCTCCAACAAAGTGCATACCCAGTGCCAGTAGTGCAACATTTATTGCACTCGCTAGGGGGAGGAAAAATATTCGCACAACTCGACCTAGCTCAGGCCTATCAACAGCTACCCACTGATCCCATAACAGCAGAGGCACAGACTATAGTAACACATAGAGGGGCATTCAAATGTAACCGCCTCCAATTCGGTGTTAGTGTTGCCCCAGGCATGTTCCAAAGCCTCATGGAACGCCTACTAAACGGAATCAAAGGTGTTGTCCCATACTTCGACAATGTACTGATCTCAGCAAAAAATGCCAACCAGTGAGACACCAGGTTAAGAGAAGTCTTAACACGATTTAGGAAATCAGGCCTCAAAGTAAAGAGAGAAAAATGCGAACTGGCCACTAACTGGGTTGAATTTTTGGGCTATTTAATCGATGAGCAAGGCATTCACCCCACCGAAAAAAAAGTGAAGGCTGTTAAAGAAGCTCCCAGACCCAAAAACAAAACTGATCTCCAGGTGTTCCTAGGCCTCATAAATTTTTACAATGTGTTCCTGCCCCATAAGGCAACAATAGCAGAACACCTATATCGACTACTAGATAAAAAAACCGCTTGGACATGGGGCCACCGGGAACAGAAAGCCTTCCAATGTATCAAAGACCTATTAACGTCAGACAACGTTCTCAT
This sequence comes from Laticauda colubrina, assembly GCA_015471245.1. NCBI lineage: Eukaryota > Metazoa > Chordata > Lepidosauria > Squamata > Elapidae > Laticauda > Laticauda colubrina. Next base: position 318,016 of record BLBF01000335.1, read on the forward strand.
CCAGTTTAGCAATGCCCTGCCTCTGACGGTCACCTGTGATGCCTTGCCTTTCGGGGTCAGCGCCATCCTGAGTCACCAACTTCCAGATGGCAGAGAGGCACCGGTCGCCTTTTATTCAAAGATGCTCTCCAAGTCAGAATGCAATTACAGCCAACTTGATCGGGAAGCCCTCGCAATCATCGCCGGAGTCAAACGATTCCATGAGTACCTTTACGGTAGACCCTTTTCTATTGTAAACGATCACATGTCTCTTCTCGGAATCCTAGCGGGCAACAAGCCAACCCCGAATATTCTGTCACCTAGAATGATGAGGTGGTCTGAATTCATCGCTGCCTATTCCTACACGCTGCTCCACCAACCTGGCAAAGCCATCTCAAATGCTGCCGCCATGAGCCGTTCCCCATTGCCTGTCACAGAGGATGACCCTGCTCCAACTACCTCCACATTTCATCTTGAGACCTGCCCGGAGCTACCGCTGATTGCAGCCGATGTTGCAAAAGCCACAGCCAAAGACCCTTTGACAGCATGCATACTGAACTGGGTAGGTAAAGGCTGGCCAGAAGAAAACAAAACTGAGACTTTTAAACCTTTCCATGCCAGACAGACCAAACTGTCTATTGAAAAGGGGTGCACCTTATGGGGTGACAGAGTGGTAATCCTGAGCATCCTCCAAGAAGACGTCCTGGGCATGTTGCACGAGGGTCACCCGGGCATAGTCAAAATGAAAGCCCTAGCCTGGAGTTACGTCTGGTGGCCAGGGCTGGACAAAGACATTGAATACTGGGTTGCAAAATGACATGACTGTCAGAAAGCGAGGCCTACCCCCCCACAGGCACCAATAAGGGACTGGGAAATTCCCCGGGGTCCATGGTCCAGAGCATATTGACTTTGGTGGACCAACGAAGGGGAACACTTTTTTGATTGTGGTTGATGCATATTCAAACTGGTTGGAAGTCATCCTCATGGCTTCCACAACCACTGAGGCGGTTATGAAACAGCTCGACAAACTGTTTGCAACGCATGGGCTACCTGATGTACTGGTTTCGGACAATGGGCCTCCGTTTACCGCCTTGCAATTCGAACAATATCTGGCTGCCCAGGGTATCTGTCACGCTTGAACCGCGCCGGCCCAACTGGCTGTGAATGGCAAGGCTGAACACATGGTTCGGTATACTAAAGAGGGCCTAGAGAGAATGGACAAGGGGGACGTGCAGAACAAACTAAACCGACTACTAACCTTGCAACATATTACCCCTAGTAGCACCACAAATAAAAGCCCAGCTGAACTTTTAATGGGTAGGAAACTACGGTCCTACCTGGACAGGTTACACCCCACTAACACCTGGGACAAACCCCTGACTCCTCCAGCAAATACCATACCTTCGAAATCGGCGATCTAGTCTATGCCAAGAACCTTACCGTGGACCCTCTATGGCTGTCAGCCACCATCACACAAATCACAGGCCCCCAGTTCTACCGACAAACTTTAGACGATGGAAGGGAATGGAAGCGGCACATAGACCAGCTTCGTTCCCGCAACCTCAAACGAAAAACCGCCGTAGAACCAAAAATAATAAATTCTGACTATAAAACAACCAAGAAGGGGAGGGAAGTATAAATAACTAAAAAAGGGAGAGACAAACCTCTCATAAAAAGACAATAAACTCTGCAAAATGACAATCTAACCAAACAAAAAGAGCACTCATGGTTAGATGAGCCCCAAGAAAGAGGTCCGGGAGCAGGAGAGCGAAGCGAGGCCTTCCTGGAAGGTGGCAGCCAGGCCAGCTCAATCAACCCAGTCAAACCAGGAGGGAGCGGCAGAGCCATCTAAACTGGCCCAAGAGACTCAGGCGGGAGCGGCATGGCTGACTCACCCTTCCAGGAGGCTCAATGGAGAAGGTCAAGAGAAGCAGCGATCCTGTCAGAACCACTTGAAGACCAAAACACGACTGAGGTCAACTAGAAAAAGCCCCACCGACCTGAGCGACTACGACACCCACGTTGGACTGAACTAAAAGGGGAGGGGTGTTCTGTATGGAACTTGGTAGGTTCCAAGTCCCTCGTTCTGATTGGCCGAAAAGGCAACTTACAAATTGGTTCACAAGGAACCAATCCGGGAAGCCGCCAAACGGCAGGAAGAATTGAACTAATGTCATTGGCGACAAGCCGGCAGGCAAGCCGCTTTATAAAGGGATGCTGCGGCTTGGGCTATGTTCCGTATCTTTTGCCTAGCGAAGTTAAATAAAAGAGTTGTTGTTTGGAACCTGGTCTCACGCGCTTCTTTCCGGATGGAACAGTACACATGTTGTAATCTAGAACCACATTGCTCACATGAAAAGATGTGTAAAAATTAAAATATTTTTTTAAAAAAAGACACTACAGTTAAATGGTATTAACTGAGAAATGGCACCAAACTCCATAGCTCTGAGTGACCTTCCTCAGCAATCTCTGGAGACAAGAGGCCATGTTGAAGGACAGCAGATGTCAATTTCCCGGGTGTTGAACTCTCTTCCCCAGCATCACTTTCTGGACTTGCCCTGACATGAAGGAAGGACCACAACCACAACAGAACAATGATCCCAGGGGTGTATTTGTAATTTTTACTAACATTTTTTATTTCAACCTCTCTTCTGCAAATGGAGCCCAGAAAAAGTTCAGAATTCCACGAGGAGAAGTTGCTTCTTGCTGTAATTATGACCTTTGAGACCTGTGATGCTATATCTCCAGTTTTTGACTTAGATGTAGGCATTAGACTGAAGACACATGCAAAGGTCTTCCATCAGAAAAGGATAAATTCCTTGGATGAAGCTCTCTGGGACCAAGTTTTAGAACAGGTACAGGCTCTGCTCTTGATTGCTCCTTTCTCTTCTTTGCAGATGAAACTGAGTGATTCTCTGTTTAGATCAGGAAAGTCACTGGCACTTCTCAGTCTTTTTATTTTTCGAATTGTTCCTGTTGTTTGTGTTAGAAACAGGAAGTGGATTGAAGAATGCCATGAATGATGGACCTCCTGCTTCTGCTGCTGCTGTTTGTCCCCATCAGTCTGTGGGAAGCTGAAAGGAAATGCCCATTGAGTTTGGAGCACCAGGATGAGAACAACCCATGGAGCTTTTACAGGCCTGGAGACCATCTCATTGGTGTGGTCATAACTGAAACATATGTGTCACCTATAATGTGGACTTTCAACCACCCTCCTTCTATACCTTCTTCTTCGTAAGTCATATAGGGTGATGGAGTTGCACTCCTTCCATGTGCAATTCTAACACTCTCCTTCTTTTCTTCTTACTTCACTTATTTTTGTACCGCAGGACCTGTCTAATTTCCTGAGTGATTTTTATTTCCATAGCTTCCCTCTTTAACTTTGTGGAAGAGAGTAAAATCCAAAGATGGAGTTCAAAAAAAGAAGAGAAGCCAATGTCACCAACCACGGCTGTGGGAGGAAGGAGAACCTCCTGGCTCTGATTGATGCAGCTGAGAGGGATGTATCCATCCAGATGTCAATATTTGTAGGCATCTACAAAGTCCCACAGGTTTGTGTGTGTTTTTCTCTGTCTAAGGTGAGTGGGATGGTGGGGATGAACAACACATCCAATATCTTCATAGAATTCAAGAGCTGTTTTTCAGAATATTAGGGAACATAATAATTATGTTTTAGTCTATTATGTTCATCTTAAAATTCATTATTAAAGGTCTGAAGAGCCAGAAGGTCTCTGTAGAGGATATTTTACTGAATATTCTACTATTGAAAAACTATCCAGGTTTTGAGGTCCTCCATCAGCATGCTCATTTTCACACATCAATAATATCTGCCTTATCCAATTGGAATCAAGTTGGCAATAATCCTGTCTATGTATAAAAAATATTAAGATCACAGGATCTGAAGAGTATGTTTGGGGTGGATAAAAGGAGTTCAGCTCCTGCCCTCAGAGATACATTAAGTTATGAATTTACAAAATTTCTACTTTGTATAAATTCAGGTTATATAATTATTGGTTTAAAATCAAAGAAACTGGCAGAGTCCCAAAACAACTATTATTGGCCAATCAGCATCAAGAAAGGAACCAATCAGCTTCTAGTATTTCTCGACCAATAGGAATAGACTATTTGAAGTATGTTAATATGGAACACCCCTCCCCACTTGGTATGGTCCTACCTTACGTAGTCACATAAGTAGGCAGGGCTTTTAGGTTGCCTAGTTGACCTGCGCAGTTTAGTTGTGTCGTCGTCTTCAACGGGTTCAGACAGGATCGCTGTTTCTCCCGTCCTTCTCTGTGGAACTTCCTGGAAGGTGGAGTCAGCCATGCCGCTCCCGCCCAGCCTACTTGGGCTGGTAGAGTCGGCTCGGCTGCTCCCTTCCAGAGCAGCATCTAGGTCTTCTTGTGCCTCCTGCTCCTCTTCGCCGAAGACTTCTGCAGGGAGGTAGTTGTTTTTGTCTGAGTTTATTTGCGAATGTTGTTTATTGTGTATATTTTGATTTTGTGGGGTTTCTTGTTCTGCCGGAGGGTTTCCCCCTCCCCCCTGATTTGTGTTTAAGGGGTCTCCCCCCTCTCTGGTTGGTCTATTAATATTTTTGTGTAATGTTTGTGCTGTTTCTGGTGTGTGTGTGTGTGTGTTGTTCTTCATGTCTGGGTGTGTAAGTGGTGCGTTCCAGTATTCGTGACCATAACTGATCAATGTGTCTCCTCCAGGTTCTGCCATCATCTGTCTAGTCTATAGGACCGAGGTCCTGTTATTTGAGTTATTTTCGCCGGAACTCACAGTGGGTGTGCGGTGAGATTTTTTGCATATACTAAGTTTCCTGGTTCGAATGTGCGATATCTGCTGGAGGAGTCGGTTGGTTTTTCAGAGGTGTATGTTGGATGTAACCTATCAAATTTTGACCTTAATTTTCTGCCCATTAGTAATTCTGCTGGGCTTTTATTTGTAGTAGAGCTCAGTGTTATGTGTTGTATGGTTAGCATTTTTACAATTTTTTCCTGAATGTGCCCTGAGTCTAATTTGTCTAAAGTTTCTTTGGTATACCGGACCATGCATTCCGCCCTTCCGTTCATAGACGGTCGGCCCAGTGCTGTCAAAGAATGTCTTAGGCCATGTTCAGTGAAGAATTTTTCAAATGTTAGTGCAGTAAACTGTAGGCCGTTATCTGAGACGAGTAAGTCCAGTAACCCATGTGTGGTGAATAGTTTCCGTAGTAGTTTAATAACTGCTTCTGTGGTGGTAGAGTTCATGACGCTTACTTCTAGCCAATTGGAGTAAGCATCTACTATGATTAAGAATGTGTATCCTTTTGTTGGCCCCACGAAATCTATGTGGATTCGTGACCAGGGGCCTCTCGGTGTTTCTCAGTCTAGTATAGGTGCTGAAGGGGGTGCAGGTCAGGATTTTTGGCATTTCCCGCAGGTTTCAATCCATTTCCCAATATCCTTGTCCATCCCTGGCCACCATACATAGCTCCTGGCCAGGGATTTCATTCGTACAATGCCCGGGTGGCCTTCATGCAACATGCTCAATACTTGTTCTTGTAATGCTTCTGGTATTACCACCCGGTCCCCCCATAATATGCAACCTTTTAACAATGACAGTTCAGTTTGCCAATGCTTGAAAGGTTTAAAATTAACATCTGTCTCATTTTCTGGCCACCCTTTTCCTACCCAGTTTGAGACTTGTGACAAGGTTTTCTCTCTTGCCATCATTCTCACAATGTCTGCTGCGGTTATGGGTAGGTTTGACAGTGTCTCAATCTGTAGGGTGGATGTGGTTGGTGCCGGATCAGTTCCTAGTTCTTGTAGGGGAGTACGGCTCAGCACATTGACATGGGAAATGTCTTTGCCCGGTCGGTGAATCAGTTTATAGTTGTAGGCTGCAAGGAACTTGGACCACCTTGTCATTCTTGGGGATAGTATATTTGGGGTGGCTCTGTTCCCAGCTAGTATTCCCAGTAGAGGTTTGTGGTCTGTAACAAGGGTAAAAGTCCTACCATAAAGGTATTTGTGGAACCGTTTGACACCGGATATTGCTGCTCATGACTCTCTGTCCAATTGACTGCAGTTACATTCAGTTTTTGATAGTGTTTTGGAGTAGAACGCGATCGGTGCTTCTCTCCCATCAGGCAGGATGTGGCTAAGTATGGCTCCGATGCTGAACTGTGACACGTCGCAGGTGACTGTTAATGGTTGCGTCTCGCTGTATTGCATTAATACCGAGTCGGAAGTGATTAGGTCTTTTACCCTCTGGAATGCTGTCTCTTCATGTCATTCCCAGGTCCAGGTGGCTGCCTTGTCCAAAAGCCTATGTAGTGGTTCCGCCGTTGTTGCCTTCTGTGGCAGAAAAACATTGTAAAAATTTATAAGTCCCAAGAATGCTTGCAACTCAACCTTATTTTTGGTCTAGGCACTTCTTTGATTGCCTTAATTTTTTTCTCTGTGGGGTGGATGCCCTCTTTATCGATTTGATACCCCAGGAATTTGACTCTTGAGGTGGCTAATTGGCACTTTTCTTTTTTGACCTTGAGTCCTGCCTTCTGGAACCTTTGTAAAACCACTCTGAGACATGCTTCTAGTTATCTCTCGTCATGAGCTGACACTAGCACATCATCAAAGTATGGGACTACTCCTTTTATCCCCTGTAATAATTGCTCCATTAGGCTTTGGAACACCCTTGGGGCTACATTGACTCCAAATTGCAGCTTTTTGCATTTGAAGGCTCCTCTATGAGTCACGATCGTCTGTGCCTCTGCTGTCTTGGGGTCGACTGGTAATTGTTGGTATGCTTGGGCAATATGTCAAGCTTTGCAAAGACCTTGCCTCTCCCCAATGAGTGTCGTAAGTGTTGCACTACCGGAACAGGATATGCGCTTTGTTGTAGTGCATGGTTTAGGGTAGCCTTGTAGTCCCCACAGATTCTCATGGACCCATCCACTTCAACTGGGGTCACAATTGGGGTCTCCCATTTGGCATGGTCAATTGGTTCCAAAATACCTTGTGCTATTAGTTTGTTACGTTCCTCATCAATCTTTGGTTTTAGTGTGAAGGGGACTCTCCTTGCCTTCAGCCTAATTGGAGCTATTGTTGGATCTAAATTAAATGAAACAGGGGACCCTCGGTACCTGCCTAATTTTCCATCGAAGACGTCCTGGAACTCCCTCATCAGATTCTCCTCCCAGGCTTTGTCGGCAATGCTGTTAATGCTGGTCACTCTGATTCCTAGAGGTTCAAACCACTCGAGTCCCAATAAGCTTGGTCGGTTTTGTTCTACGATGGTTAGAGGCAAGATTTTCTGGTGTTCTTTGAAAATTATTTGGAAATGTCCGAGTCCGACTACCGGTATTCTGTTTCCCTGGTAGTCCTTTAGGATTAGTGATTGGTGTTCTAGTTCAGCTCTTCCAATGTGCGGTACTTGTTTCTTAATGGTATCCCATGACACCATCGATAGGTACGATCCGGAATCTACCTCCATTTTACATTCCTGGCCCTTGATCTGGACTGCCACATGTACTTTTCGGCCATTTGTTGCGTTAGAGTGCCCGATGGTGATGGTTTGGTGTGTTTCTTCTTTTCTATAGTTCTCATTTAGCCACTTGCATTTGCTTTCGCGACTCTCACGGCTCCACGTTTGTCCATCTTTAGTTCTTGGTTGTGTGTTGTCTCTATGTAGGGGGCTGTAGGTCTTGCAGTTTCAGCATACTTTTGCGATGTGACCCCATCTCTCACAATACTGGCATGCAACATTTAAGAACCAGCACTCAGCACTCTTTTATTTATTGCAGAAAGTCCATCTGAACGAGGAGCCGCAGCGGTTCTTTTTATAGAGAGGCTGCTTGTGGCTAGTGGCCAATGACGGCTACTTGTTTTTCCCACCACTGGGCTGGCCAATCATAGGTTAGCTATTATTGTCCAATCAGTGTCAAGAAAGGAACTAATCAGCTTCTAGTATTTCTCGACCAATAGGAATAGACTATTTGAAGTATGTTAATATGGAACAATCCCCCCCCCCCCAGGGAGGCCCTCTCTAAGTGGGGACAAGTCAATGTCTTTGTTCACTTCATAGAATTTCTTGCCATCTGAAACAGAATTCTTCTTTTCCATGAAGCACTTATGCATTTGCCAGGACATATTGAAGGGAAAGCCTGGATCCTCACAAATTTTGCAGAGTACAAAATAAAGAAACACATACTTCTCAAATACATCCACAGTATTTGGAACTTTGGTTGTCTATTAAAAGAAAGGCCAAGGGATGCTGCCTTTGAACCTCATTTCTTTGTGGAAGATCAGTTTCAAGATTATTATTTCCGCTGTTCCCTTTCCAAGCATGTCTTTTTTGTAAAAGGCCACAGAAGATGCACTCAGAAAGCCCCACTGGAGACTCAGGAGAAAAGGAACAGGAAAAGTATCAAAAGTCACCATTTTTGGTACAGTGTCATGAAGACTCTGGCCCAGGCCATGAATGCTGCTTATTCCTCCAGATCGAGGAGGGGAAGGAAGGAGGGAGAAAAGAGCTTGGTGGCTCCAAGGCTGCAGCCATGGCAGGTATGGGGTCCCAATAGGGATCCATTAACCTGAGATCCTTTGGAGGGAATCCAGAGGGGAAGGAGGGGAACATCTCAACCTTCTTGTGCTGCAAAAGGTCAAGAGGTTTGCACCATCTAATTGCTCCTGTCTGACACTCCGGAATAACAGGGAGCAGATCTGAAGTTTCTGTCCAGTTTCTGTTGGAAGAAATCTCCTTCTGGGTTCAGTTCCAAGTGGGAAAGAAAGATGCTGGAAACATGGTGACTGCTTGGAAGATGGTTTAATGGTGGCCAGGAGCACATGTCGTGGTTGAGGAAAGAAGGGCTGAGATGCTGAGAGTGCAATTGTTTTATGCCCTCTGTTGGGATTTGAATTTGAGCTTGTATTCTGGTCGGCTATCAGACTCTCATGGGGCCATGCAGGGGCACCTCTGTAGGCTGTCCTGAGTCCCAGGCTTGGTTGAGCCTGGCTGGATGGTGATGTAATGAAAGGGCTTTGGGCAATTCCTATATAGCTTTACCTGAAGTGGATCTTTGTTATGTAAAATAGAGTGGCCTAGGCCAGAGTAATGGTCCATTAACAAAGGTGGGAGGGGGGCTGAGTTTCAGCCTGAGTTTCTACTTTTCTTTTGAGGGAAAATATATTCTGCCTTTTTCGTCTATCCTGAAATATTTCATTTTTCTAGGAGAGGGGAGGGTTTTAACTCCAAACACCTCTTTCAGTCCTTGGAAGAGGGTTGAATCCTGCTTTTTCCAACTGAGAGATTTTGCAAGTTGGAGAAGCTGCTCTCATAGTCTCCTTGTCTTCTCTCAAGATTCAGTTTCAGGTTGCAGTCAAGTACGATTTTGAGATTGTTTTCAGAAACATGTATTTATTTACTCAAGATGGCAAATGTCTGCAACATAGCTTCCTCCTTCATCCAGTCCACTTTTATTACATTCAGAGATCACCATGACAATTAATAATAATAATAATAATGGAGAAAAATAAAAATAAATGACAGTCAATGGGCAGTTAGAGTCTGCCTAATTCTCAGTCATGTGCAAATATGTGGCAATATAAATGTCCTAAATAAATAAATACATAATTTTGCATTACAGCAGAACAGAATTTGGCCCAATTCAGAGAAACTCCTTCCTACTGATCTGATAACTGCAGTTGCACATAAAAGACTTTCGTATTTCCCAGATATTTTATTAGGAGAGGTGTCACAAAGTGAATCCCTGAGTCCTGAGAGGAGATGCCGCATAGCAGGCTGTGAACTCACTGGTGGGATTCAAATTTTTTTCCTATTGGTTCTGTGGGCATGGCTTTAATTTGTGGGCATGGCTTGGTGGTCATGTGACCAGATGGGCATGGCTTTGTGGCCGTGTGATTGGGTGGGCATGGCCAGGTGGCCGTCTGACTGGCAAACCAAATACAAGTGGTCCTCGCTTTATGGCCATTTGCTTAGCAAGTGTTCTCATTTATCACTGGACTCCCCAGCGCTTCTTGACCTGTTTTTGGAGTTTCGAGAAACATAAAAACAAACACACAAACACACATGCACACACAGCCTTCTGACCCTGCTATTCTTTGATTCTGTAAGGATCTCCTGCTGTCATGGGGGTTGGACTAGATGACCTCTGAGATCCCTTGCAGGCGCTAGAGTGCTGTGCTGCTTCAAAGAGTCTTCTGAAGCCAGGGTTTGTGTCCTTCCTTCCTCTCCTTTTTTTCCTCTCTCCCTCCCTCCCTCCTTCCATGTATTTATCTGTCCATTCATATATCTTATTCACCTTCTCCATACTCCCTCTCTTTTTTCTCTTTCTTTCTTTCTTTCTTTCTTTCTTTCTTTCTTTCTTTCTTTCTTTCTTTCTTTCTTTCTTTCTTTCTTT
>BLBF01000335.1:328406-340658 GCA_015471245.1 Laticauda colubrina
TTTCTTTCTTTCTTTCTTTCTTTCTTTCTTTCTTTCTTTCTTTCTTTTCTTTTTTCTCTATTTCTCTCCCTCTTTCTTTCCTGCTCTTTCTTTCTTTCTTTCTTTCTCTCTCTCTCTTTCTCTACCTTCCTCTTTCTTGCTTGCTTTTTCTTTCTTTTCTTTCTTGCCTCCATCCCCCCCCCCTCTCTGTCTCTCTCTCACACACACAGACATACAGAAACACAGAGTGGGGGAGACAGAGGGGAAGATAGAGATATATGAGATACTATCATTTATCAAACCCTACAACCCAGATATTTCTCTATTGTTTTTTAGTCATACAGTTGTTTCCAGGAGGAAATCGGAAATATTTTTCTGGAAATTTGGTAAATGTTTAAAAAAGATCAAAGCATATTTGCATGAGAATTGTTATAAATCTTGTATGATTATCAACTCTGTTATATTTGTGACAACATAGAAAAATTGATGAATTGTGACAAAATGTTATATCTTTCCACTTTTATGACAAAGATTAAAAAAACTAAAGATTTTTTGAGTACCATTTTTAAATCAGTTTTTGTCCACTTAATTATCATACCATCCACCCCTCACTTAACTGGGTTTCTGACCACATCTCAAAATTGTTTGTTCCTCTTTCCTGAGATCAAGTTATATCAGCAGTATTTCCATAATGTATTTAGGAAATGAAATAATATGTGAGGATAACTTGTATAGAGAACATAAGTTACAACCCCCCTTTCCCCCCATCCATTTAGAAAGGGCAGTGATAGGAGGGAAGGACTTTTGGGGGTGGAGGAGAGATTCTGCCTGGGGAAGAACCAGATCAGAGGAGGAAACCTACAGCTGCATAAAAAAAGGGTCAGTGGGAGATTTGTACTTTCTGACTCCCCAGATCCTGTCAGTGCAGCATGACAGTGAAGTGGGCTTAGCTCAGGTTGCCTCTCTGGGCTTCCTGGGAGAGGATTTCCCTGACAATTTTCTTCCTGACAAATCCGTGTTTCTGATAACCAATCTGTTGCTTTCGGGGAGTTCATAAATCTCCTTTTTTCTTTGTTCCAATATATTTTGTCAAAATCTATATTGTCAAAATATGATCAACAAATTTTTCTGAACTTTTTCATTCATTTGTAAGATAGTGGGAACACCTATTTTCCAAATGAAGCATGTCCATAAATTAGACAACTATAGAAGAAAAATTAAAATGTGAAAAAACGTATGGGATAAGAAACAAAGTTTTCTGCTTTTAAAATTGCTGCATGTTCCCATTCTTGTTCCATCCTCTCCTGGAGAAGAATGAGTTTGTCAATATTTCGGACTTTGAACTCTACATAGACCCAAATGGAGAAATAGCAGCAGATCTGCTCATTTGGGGCTCCTTGGTTCTTCTCAGGGATGATCTCAGCAAAGAGGTTCTGGCGTATTTTCAAAGACAGAGACTTTCTATCAAGCAAGAACTTCTTTCACGCTAAAGTTGCTCAACAAGGAAGGAGAAAGTTTTGATGTCTTTCCTGTTTTCCAAAGCCTGAGGTCCCATTTCAAGAGGGCTGATGCTTTTCCCCAAAGGTGGTTGACCTTCACCAAGAATTGAATCTGGGCAGTAGAAACTGGATTTCCCCCCTTAGGCTGCTTGGGAGGCTTCAGTATTGTTGCATTATGTGGTCCACATACAATTAAGGGTCTCCATCAAATGGGCTGGGAAATGTGTCACTCGTAGCTTCGGGTTGTTTGCTCCTTGTGTCCAGAATAGCAACGAAGGCAGTAATTCTGCTGACCGGGGCCTGAATCCAGGCTTGGACTTTATACAAATTATCAAGATTGTTCTGATATCACACCTTAAAATTATGGTTTTAAGAAGAGGGGAGAAATCCGTGTTAATGGGGTCATGAGGAGGAACTGACTGGTAATCACTTAATGCTGAAATCTTTTCTCAGTTCCATCCAGAGGTGGGATTCAAATTTTGTAACAAGTGGTTCTTGTTTATGGGTGTGGCTTGTGGTCACGTGACTGGATGGGCATGGCTTGGTGGCAAATCAAATACAAGTGGTCCTCTCTTAATGGCCACTTGCTTCGCAAGTGTTCTAATTTATCACTGGTCTCCACAGAGTTCCTTGACCTGTTTTTGGAGTTTTGGCAACCATAAACACACACACACACACACACACACACACACACACACACACACACACGGCCTTCTAACCCTGCTATTCTTTGATTCTGTAAGGATCTCCTGCTGGAGCAGGGGTTTGGACTAGATGACATCCAAGATCCCTTGCAGGCCAGCCCTAGATTGCTGTGCTGCTTCAAAGAGTCTTCTGAAGCAAGGGTTTGTGTCCTTCTTTCCTCTCCTTTTCTTTCTCTCTCCCTCCCTCTCTCCCTCCTTCCATGTATTTATCTATTCATTCATGTATCTCATTCACTTTCTCCTCCTTCTGTCTCTTCCTTTCTTTTTCTTTCTTTGTCCCTTCCTTCCATCTCTCCCTTTCTTTGTCTCTCCCTATTCTTCTTTTTGCTTCCTTTTTCTTTTCTTTCTTGTTTCTCTCTTCCTCTCTCATTCCCTCCTTTTCTCTCTTTCCCTCTCCTTTTCCCTCTCATTTCCTCTCAATCTCTTTCCTACCTCTTTGTATATCTCTGTCTCTGTTTCTCTCTCTCTGCCTCTTTCCCTATCTTCCCCTCTCCCCCCACTTTGCGTGTGTGTATGTGTGTAAAAGAGAGGCTTCTCTCCCAATGGGACCAAAAGGACCTCCACCCAATCATGATTCAAATTCATCTGAATTCAGGAGATACTAAACCATAGATGGTTCACAAAATGGAGCAATGCGAGAAGGTAGGGGTGACGGTGGGGGATAGCGACGAGGCCAGGTCCCTATCTTCCCCTCTGTCTCCCCCACTGTGTGTGTGTGTGTGTGTGTGTGTGTGTGTGTGTGTGAAAGCCACAGCTGGGCCAAGCCAGCAAGCTCTCCTTGGCGCTCTTTGCTACTTCTTTCATTTCTTCTTTTTGGAATCCAGACTGGCTGAACAATGATTGCCAGACCATTGTGAAAGCATCCCTTTGGGCGACCCTCTTCCTCCTCCTCTCGTGCCCGGAAGCTGTAGCGGGACCAGGAGGGTGCACTTGTGTGGGGAGATGCTCACTCTTTAAATGAGCAGCCACACGCCCTGTATCTGATTTTGCTGTGATTTTTCATTTGCTTGAGGAGCATCTCCCCATGTGCATGCACCCTTCCGGCCCCACCACAGCCGTCGGTTGTGAGAGGAGCAACAGGAGGAGGAGGAGGAGAAGGGTCGCTCTAAGGGATCTGGTGATCATTGTTCAGCCAGTCTGGATTCCAAAAAGAAGAAATGAAAGAAGTAACGAAGAGCGCCAAGAAGAGCTTCCTTGCTTGGCCCAGCCACGGCTTTGAGGGACACACACACACACACACACACAAACATTCACAGTATGATACACAGAGTGGTGGAGAGAGAAGGGAAGATAGGGACCCAGCCGCTTCGTTATCCCCCGCCGTCACCCTTACCTTGTCAGGCCATGCAAGGGAGGGGAGGGTGAGGGGAGGGCCAGCCGCTTTAGCAAGTTGAAGAGATGGCGACCAAACACGGGAGAGTAGAAACCTGGGAATAGCGGCTCTCGGGGGACTTTGTGGTCAGACAGCCTGCAGCAGCTGAGATCTGAGTGAGCAATGAACCACAGGTTCACCTGTTTTCCCACTTCTTTGGTGTTGGCTTTACAGAGCCATTGGCTGAGGCCTGAACTCACATGCGACAGCAGTGCCTTTAGCTGTGCTTGCTTGTAAGTTTCCAAATAATCTGATGAAGATGTCAGAGGAATCGCTCAGGTAGACCTCCCTCCCTCTGCAGTCCTCCTCCTGCAGAAAATGGCCATTACCTGAGCTAAGAAGGCAAGGACTTGCGGCTAATGCAAATGGTCCCAATTCAGCTTGGAGATGGTGGCTCCCCCTGGCAATCCCCCTTTTCCTTGGTGGTCTGACTTTCCATGGCCCACCTCCAGCCTGAACACCAGCTCAGACCACTTCACTGCTTCTCAGCAGTGGTCTTGTGCCGGCCATTGCAGGACCCTCTATCTCCTTCCCCAAAGTCTCCCTCAATTTCGAAATGACAACACCAGTTGCCGACATGGGTGTAACTGGGCTGCCAGTCACCTTTACCCTCCCACCCCACTTGCCTTTTGCTGCTACCACCCAGCTCCCTAAACCCCAGCAGGGAAGGCCCAGCAGCTGTGGTGAATACCAGCTAAATTTTGTTGTACCGGAGGACAGGTGGAGAGGCTCATGTTCTCCAGCTGCTGGGAAAGCAAGAGAGTCTTTCCCGGCACAGCGAAAAGTTTGCAACTTCCCCTCCAATAAGGAAATGGGCAGCTCTGGGCAGCAGAGAAGCAGCCAGCTTGAATCCTGTTTCTCTCTGCCGCCAGGAGGTATGCTGGGAAAGACTCTCTTGCTCTCCCAGCAGTAGGAGAACATGAACCTCTCCACATGTCTTCTAGTATAGCAAAATATAGCTCTGGTCCCCACCAGTCTGCATCTTGCCTCCCACTTGGATTCACCGCAGGTGCTGGGCCTTCCCTGCTGGGGGTCGGGGAGGTAGGTGGTGAGAGCAAAAGGCAAATGGGGTGTGGGGGGGTAAAGGTGACTGGCAGTGGCAGGATGGCAACTGGGCCCTGGAGCTTGTAGAAACTCACTCACCCAGGGAGATCAGGCAGGGCCACCTCAGAAGGCATGCAGCAATGGCTGGCCTGGCGAGTGGGCAAAAGCAGGCTGCAGGCAATGCTGCGCATGCGTGATAAGGACTGACTGGACGTGGAGGGGAGGGAAGGGCAGAGAGGGGCAGGGCCAGTCAGTGGTGCAAGTTTCTGGTTCTCTGAACTGTGCAGAATCATAAAAACTGGTTCTATAGAACTGGACAGAACCAGTAGAATCCCACCCCTGTTTCCATCTCTCCAGACTTTTCTATTTAATAAAGTTCTTTTTTTTTTTTGCAATGTGAGATGCCAAAAGCAAAAGAGAGGAACTTAAGAAAGAATCTTTCAGGAGTTATATCTCCAACCATTTGGAAATAGTGAGAGACTTTGCATTTACTTAAGTGAAGACCAGAGGCTAATATCTAATATTTTGTCTAATATCCATTTTTACCTCCATTTTCCGTGGACAGAGAGTCCTAATACATTTTCTTTGGCAATCTTGTTTTTTTTCTGTTCAGTCCATTCCTCAATCTGAATGTGTGGAAAGTTGTCCTCCTCGATTTGTCAAGAGGACTGGAGAAAGAAAACCAGTTTGCTGCTATGACTGTGTTCCTTGTCTGGAGGGGACTTTCTCCACTCAAAAAGGTGGGTGACACCAGAGGAAAATGGGAGGCCTGGTGGAACTGGATCCCTCCAGAGCATTGTCATGAAAGTGTGAATTAAAAGACACTTTGAAGCTGAATTGATTTCTTCTTTATTTCTTATCTAAACAGAAGAACAAAAAGACTGTGAAGAAAGGGCTGGATAGAGAGAGGTGGCTGTGGCTGATTGGCCAAGCTTTACTACTGCCAGAGAAAATATTTCTTCCTTTTATTTTCAATGTGTCCTTCCATCCACATTTACTTCTCTAGGAACACCTGAGTTCCTTGAAACATGAGGAATTCCTTTAGGTCCACCTCCTGAAAGGAGGATTGCAATGCAGTCTACATGGGTTCCCTTTGAGGAACACTGAAAAGGTATTGCTGATATATGAGATGCACAATGTGGTGGCATGGACACTTATGCCTGAATGTGGCTGCACCCATATCACCACTGCTCCAATGGCCATTCCAAATTGTTTGGAGCAGTCACTTGATCCACCAGCCTCCTCTGAGGGAAGTAAACAAGAATTGCCACCTGGCAGGTAAGTTTCTCCAGAAAGATTAATTGATTCATTATTTTCCTTCAGTAATGGAAGTTCCTATCAATATTCTGAACATTACAAAGGAAATCTTTCAAGTCCCAAGACTTCCCTCAATTCCATAGCCTATCAAAAATATACCATAGCTATATTTTTTAAAAAAGTGATACACTTATTTTCTGTCTCTGGAGATATTAAGAAATCCAGTACGGAAATTGCTCCTGAAAATCACTTGTTCCCAAAGAAGGTACAAAGTATCTGGAAATGCAAAGACAAAGAAATATGGGGTTGTTGTTTTTTTTCTTCAGATACAGAAAAAGCGTCCTGATGATCAAACCCCAAATAAAAAAAGAGTCCAATGTATCCCTAAAGTTATAACCTTCCTGTCTTATAAAGAACTTTCTGTCTTATAAAGAACAAGCCTTGTTTTAATCATCTTCATGAAATACCGAGAAACTCCCCTTGTCAAAGCCAACAACCGGGACCTCTCCTACATCCTCCTGGTCTCTCTCCTGCTTTGCTTCTTTTCTTCTTCTCTCTTCATTGTTCAACCAAGGAAAGCCACCTGCCTTCTCTGACAAATGGTCTTCAGCATCATCTTCTCAGTTGCTGTTTGTTTTCTCTTGGACAAAGAGAAGAGACCTAGTGAAGAGATGGTTGGGGAAGAGCTTGGCTAACTCCGTCATCCTGTCTTCTTCTGCTGCCCAAATTATCATCTGCTCCAACTGGCTAGGAGCTTCTCCCCCCTTCCCTGACTCTGACCTCCACTCCCAGCCTGGAGAGATCATCCTGCAATGCAACGAAGGGACTGTTGTCATGTTCTACGTCAGCCTCAGCTACATGGGCTTCCTGGCTGCCATCTGCTTCACGGTGGCTTTCCTGGCCAGGAAGCTACCTGGGGCCTTCAATGAAGCGAAGCTGATGACCTTCAGCATGCTGGTCTTCTGCAGTGTCTGGGTGACTTTTGTGCCCGCCTACCTGAGCACCAAAGAGAAATATATGGTGGCTGTGCAAGTCTTCTCCATCCTGGCCTCCAGTGCTGGTCTGCTGGTCTGCATCTTCATCCCCAAGTGCTACATTATCCTTCTGAGGTCAGACCTGAACACAAAGGAGCATCTCATAGCCAGAACAAATGTAAAAACATGAGATATAGCATCATTATGATAGTGGAAGAATTGTTAATGTTTATTTTATTTGATTTCCATTTAGATAGTATGCCGGCATTAAAGAAACTAATATCTATGTTTCAAAATGGGGAAATTTTGAATGACTGGAATTCTTGTAGTTCCCTCCCCTTTCAATAAATATTGCTAAAGAGACCTCTGTAAAATTCAGAGGAATTCAGCTGTTCAGCAACAGTTACTGAACATGACACCTTTTAAAAAATGATTGATGTACTTGTTCCAACTGACAGCAGCTAAACATGTGGGTGAGTGTGAGAGAATGAGTAGGAAAAAAGATCAGGAGGAAGCTATGGGAACCAAACATCAACCTGGTTGCCTGATCCTCTCCCTAAAAATACCGGAATGATGTGAAATGCCATGTTTGACTGGCTCTCAGCTGAGGAGGGAAAACTTCATCCCACTTATATGATTCTTTCTTGATTTCCTGATAAAACTACCTTTGCAGAAAGAATTCAGAACAGCTGTCTGGGATTTCAGTTTGAGGTTGTTGTTTTTTTTTGGTATGTACTTCACAGCAAAATATTAAGAAGGGAAATAAAAATATTAAGCATGAAAAGAAATTACCACTTTATATTTTTTTCTTTCCGCAACCAGAGAAATAATTTCGCAGTTTTGGGCGCTTTAATTTTCCACTCTACAGTTTGTACCTAAATTATTTCTCTGCTCCTCCTCCAAGCTTGTCTTGTCTGTGAAGGGCTGGAGAAGATGTCCAGAGAAAGGGGATCTTGGGACTCTTCCCAGGAGGAGGTTGCATGGATCCTTTCTCAAGCCAGCCACATCATTGGCCAGGTCACAAACCTCCAATGCTGCATCATGTTCATCCAGGTCCAAGAAGGGGTTGAATAAGTGGGGAGGGGACTTCTAGCTTTCTAGGAAGAGGCACCCATGGAAGCTGCTCTGCTCTCCAACCACAGAGATTGCTGATCAATTGGGAATCAATTTTTACGTCTCATAAAGGCTCCTAACTGTGAAAAGGATCCCTTTGCAAATTCCATTTTAAGGAGATAAGAAAAGCTCTGGTGGATCAGAAGGTCAGTCTAAGATTCACACAAATCCCTCTGGTTCTCTCAGAAGCAGTAGAAGAAGGCCAAGGCTTGTGGCTTTGTGCCACATGGAAGAGGCGTTTATCCAGAGATGGGATTCAGTAGGTTCTGACCAGTTCTGGAGAACTGATAGTGGAAAGTTTGAGTGGTTGGGAGAACTGGCAAATACCGCCTCTGACTGTATTAAGTCAGATTATTCATACTGACCAGAATGGGTTTCTGCCATATAGACTAATGAAGACAAATACAAGAATAATTATGGATGTTTTAGAATTCTATAAAGTATACACAACTAAAACAATGGCACTGATGCTTTTAGACTCTCAGAAGGAGTTTGACAATCTAAATTGGAATTTTCTTATGAAACAATTGACAGGCATGACATTTGGTGAAAAACTCTTAGGATTCATTAAAACAATATAGAAAATTCATTAAAACAAACAGAAAAATATTAATAAATGGGGAAAATACAGATAATATAAGGATAAACAAGGGTGCACATCAAGGAAGTCCCTTGGCTCCCTGACTTTATATATTAGCAGAAGAGACACTACTGGTACAAATCTGACAAAATCAAGAGATTGAGGGGCTAAAAGTTAAAAAAGAGGAATACAAACTTCAAGAATTTGCTGATGCTTTGGCCTTTATAGTGGAAGATCCCCTGGAAACGACACCTATCTTGGTGAAAGAAATAGAACAATATGGAAAGGTGGCAAGGTTAAAAATTAATAAAGAAAAAACAAAAGTGATAACAAAAAACTGTACAAATGAACAAAAGGAAGAACTAACAAAGAAATTAGGGATGCAGGTGGTAAAAAAAGTAAAATAATTGGGGATATGGCTGACAGCTAGGTGCTCATCAATTAAAAATGATAATTGTGATAAATAAACAATCCAAATATTTAAAGACTTAGATAATTGGGCCAAATTACAAATATCTCTATTGGGCCGTATTGCAATAGTAAAAATGAATATTTTGCCAAAATTGTTGTTCTTATTTCAGATGGTGCCAATCAAGTTGGAAAAAAGTTTTTTTGAAGAACTAAATCCAAATTTATATGGGAAGGGAAAAAACCCAGAATAAAATATAAATTATTACAAGATGATAGAAAGAAAGGAGGCTGTGGTCTTCCAGATTTCAAAACATATTACAATGCTGCAATAGCAACCTGGCTTAAAGACTGGGTTAATTGAATGAATAAAAGGATCTTAACATTAGAGGGTTTTGATCTCCAAATTGGATGACATGTGTTTATGTGAGATGGAAAGAGTAAAATACCACTTGTACTTTCATAGGCATTATATAAGGAATGTGTTACTAAATATTTGGGAAAAGATAAAAAAAAAAAGTACATTACTGTAAGGTCCCACTGTGGTTATCCACAATGGAGACAGTTACACGTCCAAATGTTTTAGATTTTGATAATATTGTAAGATATAAAGATCTATTACATCAAACCGGAGGGGGGCCATAGAAGGAGCGTTCACGTCGCGGCCCCTGTCATGTATCTGTTTACCTGCGAATCCTTCTACCACGCTACACCAACCTACACCAACAGTGTTCTACAGTGGCTGGGAAAAGTGTAGCGACACGAGAGAAGATCAAACCGGAGAGTTAAAGGGTAGGAATCAAATACAAATTCAAGGAAAAGAGATAGCATGGAGGCCCTATGCACAGATATAATCGCATTACAAAAAAGATGAAGAATAATTTGATTTTAACACGACCTACCAAGAATTAGATAAAATTTGGCATGGAGAAGAAAGGAAACTGATCAATAAAATATATAAATATCTATTGGATTATAAATTAAAAGAAGAAACAGTCATGGAGAATATGATAATTTGGGCAAAAATGTGGGCCACAGCATTGAATTAGATAAATGGGAACATATTTGGGAAAAAAATTACAAACTAACTATGTCAGCTTCATACAAAGAGAATCTTTATAAAATGGTGTATCGTTGGCACTTGCCACCTGCAAGACTGGCTAAAATGTTCCCGAACCTCCCCCCAAACTGCTGGAAGTGTAACTGCACCCAGGGAACATATTTCCATATGTGGTGGACATGTCCATATGCGCAAAAGTTTTGGAAAACTATCAAAAATTGGATTCTAAATATAACTAAACAAGAAGTAAAGCTTGAACCTGAAACCTTCTTGCTGGGTATGATAGATTTAAAAATGGGAAAAAATACCAATATTTAATCCTGCACATTATAACGGCAGCCAGAATAAGCTATGCACAAAATTGAAAATTGTTTACTATCCCTTCAGAGGAGATGGTCATCAAAAACATTCACAAGTGTGCAGAGATGGATAACCTAACTAAACTCTTAAAAAATAACCAAGATCTTGATTACTATAAAATATGGAATTGCTGGTATAAATGGTTAAAGAAAAGGCAATATTTGACAACTGAAGAAGTTACAAAATTATGGAAGACGTGCATGTAATCATAAAGCATTTTGTGAAATTAAAATATTGAAAGGAGGAAGGTACTGTAACAAGGCACATCATGTCAATGTTAAAAAAAATAGTTAAAAATGTATAATCATTCCTCAACTTTCGCTGCAAAATGTATATATCTATATATCTATATCTATTTATGTTTGTTTTTTAAATGTTTTAAATGTATGAATCTTAAATAAACTTTATTAAATGTGGAAAATTTGGTTTCTGTTCAAGATTTTGTGGACGAAATATGGCCAAGACTATCAGGAAGCTCTCACATTTTGCTGAGGCTTTAAACAGGATCCATTGGACCAGATCTCTGCCCTAAAAAATTACTCTTCCCCAATCTATTACAGTGCCAATTCTGAAGAATGCAAATTCTGAATTCTGAAGAAGGCAAAACCAAAATGTACTGGTAAATTTCAAGGAGAACACACACACACACTTCTAACCCTACTGGAGATTGGACTAGAATAGATCTCATTATCTTTCTCCTCCCTCCCTCCCTCCCTCCTTCTTTATTTCTTTTTCTTTCTGTTCCTTCCTTCCATCCTCCCCTTTTTCTTTGTCCCTTTTTCTTTTGTTCCCTTTTCTCTTTCTTTTCTTCCTTCTCTCTTTCATTCTCTCTTTCTTTTCTTCCTTCTCTCTTTCTCTCTCTCTTTCTTTTCTCTCTCTCTCTTTCCCTCTCTCAGGCTCCCCCACTGACCTGATGCACCGCGCCTCTCGGACTTGCTTGGGCAGGTCCCTCCGGTGCACCAGGCTCAACGGGGTAGACCTGCGGGACTGGCACCTAGAACGTGGCAGTGGCAGCAGATTTGAAAATAGAGCAAAGCCAGAGGTCGGTAATTTTTGCTGCAAAGAATCACAACAGCTTCTGGGCTGTGCACAAGAAGGGATACACATATCAATACAATTCAACAACATAAAATAAAGAAATACAAATAAAACAAATCAACAAGAATCAGCAAAGCATCTCAGATTAGATTCTATTCACTATTTAGGGGATCTGCTGTGGGCACCCTCTCAAAATGGCAGCCAGAGGAGTCTTCCCCATTCCCAAGACAAGTCACCAGGCTACAGAGAGGACAACGTTAAAATGGGAGGTTCATCCTTCTTGCAAAGCAGAATCTCTCTTTTCATCCCATTCTCAGAAGATCTACAATTCTCCTGTGTTAGAGGTAAACTGGTTGCAGGAAAAGTCCTTTTCCGTTGAGATGAACTTGCAGGGACCCTGTTTGGCTTTCCAGCATGTCAGACACCTTAACTTGAGAAGGGGAAGAAAGCGAGAGGGCGAAGGAACCTGAGGTGTATCCAGAGAAACACCTGGAGCCACACGGTCTCCAGCCCCAGTTGGCTGAGCAAGACCAAGCAAGCGAAAGCAATCTAGAGTTCAGGATGGGATTTAATGCTCGTCTGTGGAGGCCCTAAAATCTTGGAGATGGAGTGAGAGGTTCCCCACCTTTCTTTAGGCGAATTCATTCAGGTGGAGGAAGGGAGCTTTTGTTTTGATCCAGAGGGATCGATCGTTTCATTATAGAGGTAGCCCTCAACTTACAATCATTCATCTAGTGATCGCTACAGCGGCACTGAACCAAGTGACTTATGACCCTTATGGCTGTTGCAGCATCCCCCTGCCACTAAGAGGTGGCACTGGGGTGTTTGAAGTGCCGGCCCCACAGGCTCACCCCATTGACTGTT
>BLBF01000335.1:342547-371419 GCA_015471245.1 Laticauda colubrina
TATCTATCTATCTATCTATCTATCTATCTATCTATCTATCTATCTATCTATCCATCTACCTACCCCCCTCTCTCTCCCTCCATCCCTCCATGTTCGAAGCTCTGGCCCCCACAGGCACATTGGGAAAGTAGAGCAAAGCCAGTCTAGGAGGGAGGGAGGGAGGGAGGGGGAGAGAGAGAGAGGGAGAGAGAGAGAAACCTGATGCATCAGATTGAAGTGAGGCCTAGTTTAGACTTACATTTTTGCCAGCATCTTTGCCAGCACACTGAAACCTCTTTGGCTTCTAGAATAAATATCTCATTATCTTTCTCCTCCCTCCCACCTTCTTTGTTTCTTTTTCTTTCTGTCCCTTCCTTCCATCCCTCCTCTTCATTTGTCTCTTTTTCTTTCTTTCCCTTTTCTCTTTCTTTTCATCCTTCTCTCTTTCTCTCTCTTTCTTTTCTCTCTCTCTCTTTCCCTCTCTCATGCTCACCCCATTGACTTGGTGCACCGCGCCACTCGGACTTGTGTGGGAAGGTCCCCCCAGTGCAGCGGGCTCAATGGGGTGGACCTGTGGGGCCGGCACCTAGAACGTGGTAGTAGCAGCAGATTTGAAAATAGAGCAAAGCCAGAGGTCGGTAATTTTTGCTGCAAAGAATCACAACAGCTTCTGGGCTGTGCACAAGAAGGGACACACATATCAATGCAATTCAGCAACATAAAATAAAGAAATACAAATAAAACAAATCAACAAGAATCATCAAAGCATCTCTGATTAGATTCTATTCACTACAGAATCTAATCAGTGATGCTTTGCCGATTCTAGTCCAATGACCTGCTCCAGCAGGGTGAGAAGGGAGTGTGTGTGTGTGTGTGTGTGTGTGTGTGTGTGTGTGTGCATGGCTGTACCCTGGTCATGCCCACCCAGTCACATGACCATCAACCACACCTACCCGGTCACGTGACCAGCAAGCCACACACACACCCAGTCATGTGACCAGCAAGCCACACCTACCCATTCACATGACCAGCAAGTCACACCCTCAAATTAGGCCATGCCCCAGAAATTTGAACCCCACCCCTGGGGTTGGGCACTAAGGATGAGTTTGTAGCACCAAGGGGTGATGGACTGAAAAAGTTTGGGAACCACTGCCTTAAAGCAGTGCCTTTTCTTTCTGTTTGTTTGTTTTCATCCTTTCCTCTAGAAGAGGCCCGCCAATATTCTCCAGTCATCTCTCTCCTCCCCAGCTCTGGTTAAGAAGACTCAAATCATTGTTACTGTTGCTTTTTGAGATTTCTGGCAATGTTTTCAGAAGAAGAAGGAAGAAGCAATGAGTGGCAAGTGGCCTTGTCCAGAAACTCCTGGGGCCAGTCGAGATATTCCGATGTCTCCTGTCCCCCATGGCCCTCATGCTCAAAAGCTGCAGCAGCCATCTCCTCATCCTTCCCAGATGCATGGACATCCACAAGAGAATCACCTACAGCCAAAGAGGAGGCATTGAAGCCAAGCAAGTGAGAGGTTATCAGGCCTGGCCTTCAGGAAAGAAAGACTCATCTCCATTTGCAGTCGAGACGTATCTAATAAAAGGTATGCTTTCACTAAAGCCAAGTGGTCACAGCAAAAGCAAAGCTAGATCTGAGGTTTCCTGCATAAACCTGGTAATTTTCCCTTTTTTCTCCCTGGTCATCTACAATCATGTCCACGGAAGGCCAATCATTCAGATAAGAACAAAAGTATTCTTTTCAATATTTTAGGGAGAAATTAAGGGAATCCCATCTCTTTGCTCACTAACACTAGACCAATTCAACACTCTTGTATCATAACAAGCAAATATCTGCATCCAGTGGCTACACAATTGCATCTCTTTGCTGAATGGGTGTTGCCCAACGTGAAACTGGAATGAAAAGGGCAGAGTAGGACCACAAAAATTGGGCAAATGAACTGATTGTTCTTGGAATAAAAAAGTGACAGGTTTCTCCAAGAAGTTCTAGCTTTGTGGTCTTCGGAGCCCACCAAAGACTAAGGGGGAAAGACAACAGGCAGCTGATAAACAAAGCAGAAGGACCTAGAATGGCAAAATGACCATGTCTCAGATTTAGTATGTGTTCAACTTACTGCACATTCCAAAAAGATAAAATATGAGAGGACTGATGACAAGATAGATGTCCATGCTTGAAGCATAGAAAAACAAGGCTTTGTGTATATCTGGATGTCCTTCGGGTGTTGTGATGGTCAGATAGGGCTCACAGTTTAGGAGCAGACTGAGCTCACTTTCAAAGGTTCCCCTAAAATTTGCATGTTGTCAGTATACACAGCAAACACACCCACACAATATGTCCCCTTCCTAAGAATGGGGATACACCTGCCATGGTGTACTCAAAATAGAAAAGGATCAGGATACGTTTTAGGATGGGAGACTTCTCCTCTGGCCCCTGACCAAAACCCAAGACAATGTTTCAGAGATTCCTTAGCTCAGGTATTGTACAAAGAAAAACAGGGGCAATCAGGCCTAAAGAAGGTGCATCCTGTAAAACGGCATTTCCAGAACCTTCCATCTCCGCCTTCATTCCCCAAATGAAACAATGGCATTGTTAATGGAGCCTACCCATCTTCTGGGAAACGCACAGCCCAATATTTTTTTGCAAAAATTGCAGTCAATTTGAATGAGCTTCCTGATGATAATTGATTAAGGATCTATGACCTCTTACTTGTTGGTTGTATGGGCCAAGTTCCAGGAGGCTTTGAGTTCTAATCCTCCCTCAGGCAGGAAAACTTCCTGGGGGACTTTGAGTGGATAACCAAGAGATCCTTGAATTCCAGTCCCAGCTTAGTTCTTATTGAATTGGGGTGGGAAAGTTGGAAACATTTTATCAGATTAATGTGAGGTATTAAAATTGGAGATTCCTAGATGGAAGATGGCCGAAGGTCCAATATTATGTGTTGTGATGTAAGAAAGTGAAATTGTGAGATAAACGCAATGGTGGGGCTCAAATTTTTTATTACCAGTATTGTGGGCATGGCTTGATGGGTGTGGCTTGGTGGGCATGACAGGGGAAAGTTACTTCAAAAGCCCTCCTCTCCCCACTAATCTGCTTTCCAGCTCCATTCTCCTGTGCAGGGCAACCAAAGGAGATCCACCCAATCATCTGGGACTCAGTGGGAGGCAAAGAATAGGTTTGGGCATGGCCACTCAGAGGTGGTATTTGCCAGTTCTCCCAACCTCTCAAACTTTCCCCTACCACTTCTCCAGAATTGGTCAGAACCTACTGAATTCCACCTCTCAATAAACGCCTCTTCATGTGGCACAAAGCCACAAGTCTTGGCCTTCTTCTACTGCTTATGGGAGAACCAGAGGGATTTGTGTGAAACTTAGACTCATCTTCTGATCCAACAGAGCTTTTCTTATCTCCTTCAAATGGAATTTGCAAAGGGATCTTTTTTGCAGTTAGAAGCCTTTATGAAACATAAAAATTGATTCCCAATTGATCAGAAATCTCGGTGGTTGGAGAGCAGAGCAGCTTCCATGGGTGCCTCTTCCTAGAAACATAGAAGTCCCCATCCCACTTATTCAGTCCCTTCTTGGACCTGGATGAACATTATGCAACACTGAAGGTTTGTGACCTGGTCAATGATACGGCTGCCTTGAGAAAGGATCCCTACAACCTCCTCCAGGAAAGAGTCCCAAGATCCCCTTTCTCTGGACATCTTCTCCAGCCCTTCACAAACAAGACAAGCTTGGAGGAGAAGCAGAGAAAGGCTTTAGGTACAAACTGTAGAATGGAAAATTAAAGCGCCTGAAAACTACTACATACAGTGGAAATTTCCTTACATGCTTAATTTTTTCATTTACTTTTCTTTTTTACTGTAAAGTACATACCAAAACAACAACAACCCCAAACTGCAATCCCAGGCAGCTGTTCTGCTGAATTCTTTCTGCAAAGGAGGTTTTATCAGAAATCAAGAAAGACTCATATTAGCGGAATGAAGATTTCCCTCCTCAGCTGAGAGCCAGTCAGACATGTCATTTCACATCATTCTGGCATTTTTAGGGAGAGGATCAGGCAACCAGGCTGGTTTTTGGTTCCCACAGCTTCCTGCTGACCTCTTTTCCTACTCATTCTCTCACACTCACCCACATATTTAGCTGCTGTCAGTTGGAACAAGTACATCAATCATTTTTTAAAAGGTGTCATGTTCAGTATCTGTTGCTGAACAGCTGAATTCCTCTGAATTTTACAGAGGTCTCTTTAGCAATATTTATTGAAAGGGGAGGGAAATGCAAGAATTTCAGGCGTTCAACAATTCCCCATTTTGAAACATACAGATATCATTTTTTTTTACTTCTGCACACTATCTGAATGGAAATCAAATAAAAGAAACATTCAAAATTCTTCCACTATCATAATGATGTTATATCTCATGTTTTTACATTTGTTCTGGCTATGAGATGATCCTTTGTGTTCAGCTCTGGCCTCAGAAGAATAACGTAGCACTTGGGGATGAAGATGCAGCCCAGCAGACCAGCACTGGAGGCCAGGATGGAGAAGACTTGCACAGCCACCATGTATTTCCCTTTGGTGCTCAGGTAGGTGGGCACAAAAGTCACCCAGACACTGCAGAAGACCAGCATGCTGAAGGTGATCAACTTGGCTTCATTGAAGGCCCCAGGCAGATTCCTGGCCAGGAAAGCCACCGTGAAGCAGATGGCAGCCAGGAAGCCCATGTAGCTGAGGATGACGTAGAACATGACAACAGTCCCTTCGTTGCATTGCAGGATGATCTCTCCAGGCTGGGAGTGGAGGTCAGAGTCAGGGAAGGGGGGAGAAACTCCCAGCCAGATGAAGCAGATGATAATTTGGACAGCAGAAGAAGACAGGATGATGGAGTTGGCCAAGCTCTTCCCCAACCATCACTTTGCTTGGTTTCCTGGTTTTGTGGCCAGGAAAGCCAGCACCACCATGATGGTTTTGGCCAAGAGAGAAGAAACAGCAACTGAGAAGATGATGCTGAAGACTGTTTGTTGGAGAAGGCAGGTGACTTTCCTTGGTTGACCAATGAAGAAAGAAGAAGAGAAGAAGGAAAGCAGGAGGGAGACCAGGAGGATGTAAGAGAGGTCCCGGTTGTTGGCTTTGACAAGGGGAGTTTCTCGGTATTTAATGAAGATGATTAAAACAATGAATGTGGTTAGGAACAAGAATAGGGCAAAAGAAACCAGGATGATGCCCAGAAGTTCTTCATAGGAGAGGAAGTTTATAACTTTGGGGATACATTGGACTCTTTCTTTATTTGGGTATTTATCATCCGGACACTTGGTGCATTTTTCTGTATCTGAGGGAAAAAAAAAACCAACCTCATATTTCTTTGTCCTTTGCATTTTAATATTTATTTTACATTCTTTGGGAAGAAGTGATTATCAGGAGCATTTTCCAGGATGGATTTCTCAATATCCCCAGAGAAAAAAAATAAGTGTATCACATTTTTAAAATGTGGGTACGGTATATTTTTGATAGGCTATGAAATTGAGAGAGGGATTAGGACTTGAAAGATGTCCTTTGTAATGTTCAGAATATTGACAGGAACCTCCATTCCTAAAGGTAAATAAAGAATCAATTAATCTTTCCAGAGAAACTTACCTGTCAGGTGGCAATTCTTGTTTACTTCCCTCAGAGGAGGCTGGTGGATCAAGTGACTGCTCCAAACAATTTGGAATGGCCATTGGAGCAGTGGTGATACGGGTGCAGCCAGATAGAGACATAACTATCCATGCCACCACATTGTGCATCTCGTATATCAGCAGTACCTTTTCAGTGTTCCTCAAAGGGAACCCACGTAGACTGCATTGCAATCCTCCTTTCAGGAGGTGGACCTAAAGGAATTCCTCATGTTTCAAGGAACTCAGGTGTTCCTAGAGAAGTAAATGTGGAAGGAAGGACACATCCAAGCTAAAAAGAAGAAATATTTTCTCTGGCAGTAGTAAAGCCTGCCCAATCAGCCACAACCACCTCTCTCTATCCAGCCCTTCCTTCACAGTGTTTTTGCTCTTCTGTTTAAATATGAAATGGGGCATTTTGGAAACAAACCAAAAATCAATTAAGCTTCAAAGGGTGTTTTAATTCACACTTTGCTCTGGATGGATCAGATCCACCAGGCCTCCCATTTTCCTCTGGTGTCACCCACCTTCCTGAGTGGAGAAGGTCCCCTCTGGACAAGGAACGCAGTCGTAGCAGCAAACTGGCTCTCCTTCTTGAGCCCTCTTGACAAATCCAGGGCGACAACTTTCTACACATTCAGATTGAGGAAAGGACTGAGCAGAAGAAAAATATAAGATTGCCAAAAGAAATGTGTTAGGACTCTCGGTCCATAGAAAAAGGAAGTAAAAATGATCTTCACTTTAACAAATATAAAATTTCTCACTGTTTCCAAATGGTTATACCTTCTGGAAGATTCTTCCTTAAGTTCCTCTCTTTTGCTTTTGGCATCTGACATTCCCCTCCCCCCTAAAAAAAGGACTTTATTAAATAGAAAAGTCTGGAGAGCTGGAACCAGGGGTCGGATTCTCCTGGTTCTCTCCTGTTCTATAGAACCAGTTTTTATGATTCTGTGCAATTCGGAGAACCGGCAACTCACACCACTGACTGGCCCTGCCTCTCTCTGCCCTTCCCTCCCCTCCTCACCCAGTCAGTCCTTATCGCCCATGCGCAGCATCGCCTGCAGCCTGCTTTTGCCCACTCGCCAGGCCAGCCATTGCTGCATGCCTTCTGCTGTCGCCCTGCCTGATCTCCCTGGGTAAGTGAGGCTCTGCAAGCTCTCGGGCCCAGTCGCCTACCTGTCACTGTCAATCACCTTTACCTCCGCACCCCATTTGCCTTTTGCTCCCACCACCCCCTGCCCTAACCCCCAGCAGGGAAGGCCCAGCGGCTGCGGTGAATCCAAGCAGGGGAAGAGATGCAGACTGGTGGGGACAAGAGCTACATTTCGCTGTACTGGAAGACATGTGGAGAGGCTCGAGTTCTCCTACTGCTGGGAGAGCAAGAGAGTCTTTCCCGGCACAGCTCCAGGCGGCAGAGAGAAACAGGATTCAAGATGGCTGCTTCTCTGCCACCCAGAGCTGCCCGTTTTCCTATTGGAGGGGACGTTGCAAACTTTTCTCTGTGCTGGGAAAGACTCTCTTGCTTTCTGAGCAGCAGGAGAACATGAGCCTCTCTATATGTCCTCCGGTACAGTGAAATTTAGCTGGGATTGACCACAGCTGCTGGGCCTTGCCAGCGGGGGTAGAGGTGTGGGGGGACAACCAGGGAGCATGGTTCGTTTGCCTGCCATCCTTTCCCTCTCCTGATCGCAGTCCCTTTGTTGGACCCGGAACAATTGCCCCTGGTTGGCCCGGTCACGCCCACCTGGTTGCACTTATGTAGGCAACAGGCATCATCATTTCAAAGTTGAGGGAGAATTTGGGGAAGGAGGTGGAGGGTCCTGCAGTGGCCAGCACAGGAGCACCGCTTAAAAGTGGGGAAGTGGCCTTCTAGTGGCCCAACCTGGTGTTCAGGCCGCTGGTGGGCCACAGGAAGTCAGAGCACCGAGGGAAAGGGTATTGCCAGGGGGAGCCTCCCTGTCCATGCCGAATTGGGACCATTTGGGGTAGTCCTAGGAATTGGGTGAGTGAAGCCGCAACTCCTTGCCTTCTTAGCTCAGAGAACAGCCGTTTTCTGCAGGAGAAGGACTGCAGAAGGGGGAGGTCTACCTGAGCAACTCCAGTGTCTTCATCGGATCATTTGAACTGACAGGTGAGTGCAGCTAAAGGCGCTGCTGTCTCATGTGAGTTCAGGCCTCAGCCAATGGCTCCGTAAAGCCAACATCAAAGAAGTGGGAGATCAAGTGAACCTGTGGTGCAATGCTCACTCAGATCTCGGCCACTCCAGGCCATCTGACCTCAAAGCCCCTTGAGAGCCGCCATTCCCAGATTTCTATTCACCTGTGTGGGATAGTGAAGCGGCCAGGTTCCTATCTTCCCCTCTGTCTCCCCCAATCTGTGTATCTCTCTCTCTCTCTCTCTCTCTCTCTCTCTCTCTCTCTCTCTCTCTCTCTGTATCTCAAAGCCACAGCTGGGCCAAGCCAGTAAGCTCTCCTTGGCGCTCTTCACTACTTCTTTCATTTCTTCTTTTAGAATCCAGACTGGCTGAACAATGATTGCCAGACCGCGGTGGATGCATCCATTTGGATGACCCTCCTCCTCCTCCTCTTGCTCCTATTGCAACTGGCAGTTGTGATGGGGCTGAGAGGGTGCATGCACACGTAGAGATGGTCCTGAAGCAAATGTCAAAAGACAGAGAAACTGGGTACGGGGCGGGTGGCTGCTCACTTGAGGAGTGAATGTCTCCCCAAACAACTGCACCCTCCTGATCCAACCACAGCTGCTGGTTGTGAGAGGAGGAGGAAGAGGAGAATGAGGGTTGCCCAAATGGATGCTTTCACAATGGTCTGGCAATCGTTGTTCAGCCAGTCTGGATTCCAAAAAGAAGAAATGAAAAAAAGTAGCAAAGACGACCAAGGAGAGCTTGCTGGCTTGGCCCAGCTGGGGCTTTGAGATACACACACACACACACACACACAGAGAGAGAGAGAGAGAGAGAGAGAGAGAGAGAGAGAGAGAGAGAGTGGGGGAGAGAGAGAGTGGGGGAGAGAGAGGGGATGATAGGGACCCGGCCGCTTCATTAACCCCCACCGTCACCCTTACCTTCTCGCACTGCTCCATTTTGTGAACCATCTATGGTTTAGTATCTCCTCCAAACTGATGAGAAACCCACAAGGGCTGGGGAATGTGTCACTGAGAGCTCCAGGTTTGTTTGCTCCTTGTGCCCAAAAGAGCAAAGAACAAGGGAATTATGTTGAGCAGGGCCTGAATTCAGATGAATTTGAACCATGATTGGGTGGATGTTCTTTTGGTCCCATTGGAAGAGAAGCTTCGTCCTGCTTGGGGAAAAGTGTCCCCTGAAAGGGCCGGTTCATAGTTGGGGAGGTTCTTAAAGAGACCAGACCTGATCAGACTTATCCATGCCTCTCTTTTTCACACACACACACAAACACACACAGTGGGAGGGGGAGGGGAAGATAGGGAAAGAGGCAGAGAGACAGAGAGAGACACACAGAGTGATAAAGAAAGGGGAGAAAGAGAGAGAGAGGAAATGAGAGAGAAAAAGAGAGGGAAAGAGAGAAAAAGAGGGAATGAGTGAGGAAGAGAGAGAAAAGAAAGAAAAGAGAGGAAGGAAGGAAAAGGAAGAGTAGGGACAAAGAAAGGGAGAGATGGAAGGAAGGTACAAAGAAAGAAAAAGAAAGGAAGAGAAGGAGGGAGGAGAAAGTGAATGAGATATATGGATGGATAAATGGATAGATAAATACAGATAAGGAGGGAGGGAGGAAGAGAGAAAAAAAGGAGAGGAAGGAAGGACACAAACCCTGGCTTCAGAAGACTCTTTGAAGCAGCACAGCAATCTTGGGCTGACTTGCAAGGGATCTCAGCGGTCATCTAGTCAAACCCCCTGCTCCAGCAGGAGATCCTTACAGAATTAAAGAATAGCAGGGTTAGAAGGTTCTCTTTGTGTGTGTGTGTGTTTGCATGTTTGTGTTTATGGTTGTCAAAACTCCAAAAACAGGTCAAGGAGTTCTGGGGAGATCAGTCATGAATTAGAACACTTGCTTAGCATCTGGCCATGAAGCAAGGACCATTTGTATTTGGTTTGCTAGTCATGTGACCACCAAACCACACCCACAAATTAAGCCACGCCCACAGAACCGGTTGTTACAAAATTCCACCCATGGATGGAACTGAGAAAAGATTTCAGCATTAAGTGATAACCAGTCGATTCCTTCTAATGACCCCATTAACACACATTTCTCCCCTCTTCTTACACCCATAATTTTAAGATGTGATATCCGAACAATCTTGATAATTTCAGGTGAACTGAAAGCCTTGGAGCTGCTCCCTAGGAGCAGAAGGCCCATTGCTCCATCCCAGGGAGAGTGAAAGGGAGGCATGGAGAGCTCTGGCCAGGTCTGGCCTCCTTAAGAGCCTCCCAGATGATGGACCTGCCCCTTCAGGGGACGCTTTTCCCCAAGAAGAACGAGAGGAAGCTTCTTTCCCTTAATGGGGCCAAAAGGACCTCCATCCACTCACGATTCAATCCCTTCCGATACAGTCCAAGCCTGGATTCAGGCCCCGGTCAGCAGAATTGCCTCCTTCGTTGCTATTCTGGGCACACGGAGCAAACAACCAGAAGCTACTAGCGACACATTCCCCAGCCCTTTTGGGTTTCTCACCCCTTTGATGAAGACCCTTAATGCAACAATACCGAAGCCTCCCAAGCAGCCTAAGGGAAAAAATCCGGTTTCTACTGCCCAGATTCAATTCTCAGTGAAGGTCAACCAGCTTTGGGGAAAAGCATCAGCCCTCTTGAAATGGGACCTCTGGCTTTGGAAAACAGAGGAAAGTCACCAAACTTTCTCCTACCTTGTTGAGCAACTTTAGCCGTGAAAGAACATCTTGCTTGATATAAAATCTCTGTCTTTCAAAATATGCCACAGTCTCTTCCCTGGGATCATCCCTGGGAAGAACGAAGAAACCCAAAATGGTCACATCTGCTGCTACTTCTCCATTTGGGTCCATGTACAATTTAATGTCCGAATTATTGAAAAACTCTTTCTTCTCCAGGAAAGGATGGAACTAGAATGGGAACATGCAGCAATGTTAAAAGCAGAAAACTTTATTTATTATCGCAGATGATTTTTCACATTTAAATCTTTCTTCTGTAGTTGCCTAATTTACAGACATGCTTCATTAGGAAAATAGGTGTTACCACTATCTTACAAGTGAACGAAAAAGTTCACAAAATTTGTCGATCATATCCTGACAATATAGATTTTGACAGAATATAGTTGAACAACAGAAAAAAGGAGATTCATGAACTCCCTGAAAGCAGCAGGTTGGTTATCAGAAACACAGATTTGTCAAGAAGAAAATTGTCAGGGAAATCCTCTCCCAGGAAGCCCAGAGAGGAAACCTGAGCTAGGCCCATTTCGCTGTAATGCTACACTGACAGGATTTGGGGAGTCAGAAAGTACAAATCTCCCACCAACCCTTTTTTTTATGCAGCTGTAGGTTTCCTCCTCTGATCTGGTTCTTCCCCAGGCAGAATCTCTCCTCCACCCCCCAAAAGTCTTTCCCTCCGATCACTGCCCTTTCTAAATGGGTTGTGGGAAAGGGGAGGATATAACTTATGTGCTCTATGCATGTCATCCTCACACATTATTTCATTTCCTAAACACATTATGGAAATATTGCTGATATAACTTGATCTCAGGAAAGTAACAAACAATTTTGAGATGTGATCAGAAACCCAGTTAAGTGAGGGGTGGATGTATGATAATTAAGTGGATAAAAACTGATTTAAAAATGGTACTCAGATAATTTTTAGAGTTTTTAAAATCTTTTTCATAAAAGTGGAAAGATATAACATTTTGTCACAATTCATCAATTTTTCTGTTTTCATTAATATAATAGAGTTGATAAATCACAATCATACAAGATTTATAACAATTCTCATGCAAATATACTTTAACCTTATTTAAACATACCAAATTTACAGAAAAAATATTTCTGATTTCCTCCTTGTTCTATATTAACATACTCAAAATACCCTTTCCGATTGGTCCATAAATATTGCTTGCTGATTGGCTAAAACGCGTGAGCCTAATTGCTTCACATTATCCCTGTGTGATTGGTCCACCAAATTGGCAGGAGTCTTAAAGAGCCGTCATTGGCTGCAAGCCGCAAGCAGCCGCTATAAAAGAGGCTACCGCGGGTCTGCAGTTAGAACTGAATCAAGGAACCAAATAAGGAGCTGAAAGTCACACTGGTCTCATGTCTCTCTTTACCCGAGACAGAACACTGGTGACGAGGATGAGATTTTGAGACAAAGGAGACCAGTCGAGCATGTGGCAGCGAGGACTGACCAACTGACAAGATGGCCGGCAGCAACTCGCCACCCGCACCATTCGACCTGACGACTGAGGACTGGGAATCATATATTGACCGATTCCTCATGTTCCTCGAAAGCAACGATCTGCAAGAGATCTCTGCTAACAGGAAGAGAGCTGTGTTCCTGACACACTGTGGACGCACAGTGTTCAAAATGGCCAAAGCATTGGCCAAACCTCAGGACCTCAAACAGATGGCGTGGCCAGAGTTGGACCGACTGTTGAGAGCCCATTATGCACCGGGTGTCTCCAACCTTATTAGAAGACACAAATTTTATAAAAGGGACCAGAGAGAAGGTGAGAGTGTCGGGGAATTCATAGCAGCTCTGAGGGACATTGGAGGGGCATGTGAATTCCTCAATATGGACAAAGCCATGAGAGACTGTGTGGTTTTGGGACTAAGGGATCTCACATTACAGAGCTGACTACTGACCTGGCCCAACATCACCATTACCGAGGCCATCGCCGAGGCAACCACAGCTGAAGCCGCAAAGAAGTCAGCAGCAACCATGCAGAAAATGAATGCGGTAACCCAACAAACATGGGCAGAAACAGGCCAACACCAAGAAAGGAAACCAGAGGGGAACCAAAAGACCACCACTCCTACCGCACACCACAAGGACGTCGAGTCCTTATCCAAGACCGATGATGAGGATGAACACAGAATCCAGTCGGAACAGAACAGGCAAGAAAGGAGAGAATGCAAGTTGGGTTTCCAATGTGCTGGGTGCGGAGGAAATCACCCCCGATCCGAGTGCCGTTTTCTAGACACTATTTGCCATCACTGCGAGAAATGGGGACACATTGCAAGAGTCTGCCAAAATAAAAAGAGCTACAGCCTGAAGTGACAAGACAGCACCCCCAGGACCAGAGACAGACAGCAAGGAAATCGTTGAAGCCGCGAAACAGAAATAAGCGGCTCAGCGAACCATACCAAAAGGAAGAGATCCATCAGACAATTACCATTGGGCATTTGAGAGCAACGGGTGCCCATAAAGTACACATACAGGTCAACATTGAAGGCCAACAGTGTAACATCAAAGTGGACTCCGGATCATACCTGTCAATGGTATCCTGGCACACCATCAAACAACTAATCCCCAGCATACGAAGAAGACAACTAGAAAACTAAAGACTGACCTTGAAGGACTACCAGGGAAACAGGATCCCTGTAGTTGGAGTTGGACATTTTCAAATAACCTTCATGGAACACTCAGAAATCCTCCTATTGACAATAGTGGACAAGGATTGCCCAAGCCTGCTGGGGTTAGAATGGTTTGAGCCTCTGGGGATCGAAGTGACCAGCATAAACAGTGTAACCAAGGCAGACTGGGAAGAGAGCCTGATGAAAGACTTCCAGGACATTTATGACAGGAAGCTAGGCAAGTACCGAGGGTCCCCTATTAAATTTAATTTGAACCCAACATAGCACCAATCCGTTTAAAGGCATGGCGGGTTCCATTCGCACTCAAATCAAAAATTGATGAGCAATTGGATAAGCTCATTGCACAGGGGGTACTGGGACAAATAGACCACGCCAGGTGGGAAACCCCAATTGTGACCCCGATAAAACCAGATGGATCCGTGCAAATCTGTGGAGACTATAAGGCCACCCTCAACCAGGCACTGCAACAAAGCGCATACCCCGTCCCAGTGGTGCAACATCTATTACATTCACTGAGGGGAGGAAAAATCTTTGCAAAGCTTGATCTGGCACAGGCGTACCAGAAACTGCCTGTTGATTCAGAAACAGCAGAGGCACAAACCATTGTGACTCACAGGGGGGCATTTAAATGCAACAGATTACAATTTGGAGTCAGCGTGGCCCCAGGGGTGTTCTAAAGCTTGATGGAATGGCTTTTACAAGGAATTAAAGGAGTGGTAGCCACTAAGAACAAAAACCAATTAGAAAGCCGCCTCAGGGAAGTCCTAAAAAGATTTAAAGAGGCGGGACTCAAGGCTAAAAAAGAAAAATTCCAGCTGGCCACTGAGAAAGTTGAATTCCTGGGATATGTAATCGACAAAAAAGGAATTCACCCCACTGAAAAGAAAATAAAAGCCATAAAAGAAGCCCCCAGACCACAGAACAAAACAGAATTACAAGCATTTTTGGAACTCATTCACTTTTATAATGTCTTTTTACCACACAAGGCAACAACGGCGGAGTCATTGCATAGACTACTCGATAAGACAGCTACCTGGACCTGGGGCTGACGGGAAGAAGCTGCATTCCAAGGAATAAAAGATCTGCTCACATCCGAACTGGTACTTATTCAATACAGCAAAACCCTACTGCTGACAGTGACATGCGACACATCACCTTTCCGCGTCGAGGCCATACAAGCCACACACTACCGGACAGGAGGGAAGCACCAATCGCTTTCTACTCCAAGACATTGTCCAAGGCAGAAAGGAACTATAGCCAGCTGGACAGAGAGGCACTAGCAGTGATCACCGGAGTAAACGTTTCCACAAGTATCTCTACCGTAGGACTTTCTTACTCATTACTGACCACAAGCCACTTCTAGGGATACTCACAGGGAACAAAGCCACTCCAAATATATTGTCACCACGGATGACAAGGTGGTCCAAATTCCTGGCCGCATATAACTACCACTGGCCAGGGAATCCACTGGCCAGGGAAGAGCATATCACATGCAGACGCCCTGAGCCGTTCTCCCCTACCAGACTTGGAGGACGACCTGGCACCGACCACATCCATACTACAAATAGAGACCTTGCCAAACCTACCCATAACTGTGTCGGACATTGCAAAAGAGACCGCTAGAGACAGACAACTCGCGCGGATTTTCAACTGGGTAGGAAAAGGATGGACGGAAACTGATGACGGTGACACATTTAAACCTTTCTGAATTCAACAAACTGAACTGTCAATATTGAAGGGGTGTATACTGTGGGGAGATAGAGTTGTTATTCCAAAAATAATGCAAGAAAAAATACTGTGCATGCCACATGAAGGACACCCGGGTATCGTCAAAATGAAATCCCTGGCCAGGAGTTCTGTTTGGTGGCCAGGGATGGACAAAGACATTGAGACATGGGTTTGCAACAAATGCCAAAGGTCCAGACCTAACCCCCCTTCCGCACTTACCCTCGAGTGGGAGATGCCCAGGGGCCCCTGGTTGAGAATCCATATAGATTTTGCTGGACCCACAAAGGGATGTATATTTTTAATAATTGTAGATGCCTACTCCAATTGGTTGGAGGTCACAGCCATGCAGTCCATGACGACAGAAACCATCATCAAACAACTGAGAAAACTATTCGCAACGCATGGGTTACCAGACTTGTTAGTCTCAGACAATGGGCCACAGTTTACAGCGCTGTCATTTGAAAAATTTCTCGCCGAACTGGAGATACGACATGCCCTAACAGTGCCCGCTCACCCAGCTACAAATGGATGGGTGGAATGCATGATTCAGTATACTAAAGAGGCATGAAATAAAATTGACATGGGGGACATTCAAGACAAAATAAATAAAATGCTGACCATCCAACATATAACACCAAACACGTTGACTAATAAGAATCCAGCAGAACTCCTGATGGGCAGGAAACTACGCTCACACCTGGACAGATCACACCCAACATATAACCCTGAAAAGCCACCAGACTCCTCCAGTAAATACCGCACATTCACAACAGGAGAGCTGGTATGTGCAAAAAACCTTACAGAGGACCCACTTTGGATATCAGCTAGAATAACTCAAATAACAGGACCCATGTCATATCGGCTAGAAATGGAGGACGAGAGAAGCTGGAAAAGACAACTAAGACCAACTAAGGTTAGAACAATAGAAAGAAACACCAATAACCTCAAGAATGCACAACAACCGCAAAATCAAAAACCACACCAAACAGACTATAACAAAACCAGAGAGGGGAGACATCAACCAAACATAAATAAAACGGGAGGAGAAAACCCACTAATAATACAACAGCAAACAAACCAACAACAAACACCACAGGTAGGCCCATTTAAAAACAAAAACTACTTACCAGCAGAAGACATCGGCAGAAGGGATCTGGCAGTGGAAAATCAACACGAGGCCACTCCTGGAAGAGGCAGCCGAGCCGACTCAACCAGCCCAGAGAGACCGGGCGGGAATGGCAGAGCCAACTCAACCAACCCAGGTAAACCAGGTGGGAGCAGCAGAGCT
Organism: Laticauda colubrina; assembly: GCA_015471245.1. Lineage (NCBI taxonomy): Eukaryota > Metazoa > Chordata > Lepidosauria > Squamata > Elapidae > Laticauda > Laticauda colubrina. Next base: position 358,736 of record BLBF01000335.1, read on the forward strand.
GACTCACCCTTCCAGGAGGTTCCACCAAGAAGAGAAGGAGAAACAGCGAACCCATCTGAACCAGTCGAAAACAATACAGCAACTGAGCTGCGCAGGTCAAGTAGAACCCATAGAAGCCCTGCCTACTTACGTGACTATGTAACGTAGATTGGACTGAACCAAGAGGGGAGGGGTGTTCCATATTAACATACTCAAAATACCCTTTTCCGATTGGTCCATAAATACCACTTGCTGATTGGCTAAAACGCGCGAGCCTGATTGCTTCACATTATCCCTGTGTGATTGGCCCACCAGATCGGTGGGAATCTTAAACAGCCGTCATTGGCCGTAAGCCGTGAGCAGCCGCTATAAAAGAGCCTGCCGCGGCTCCATGATTAGAACTGAATCAAGGAACCAAATAAGGAGCTGAAAGTCACACTGGTCTCAGGTCTCTCTTTTCCCGCGATGGAACATTCCTAAAAAGAAATGTATGACTAAAAGGATTTGATAAATTATTGTATCTCATACAAAAACATTAATGATGCACTGGATGAAGGATTGTGCCATGCTTGATAAGTATCTAAAGGAGCCAGTTTGGTCTACTGGTAAAGTCCCTGAGCTAGAAAGCAAGAGGCTGTGAGTTCAAGTCCCGCCTTGATCATGAAAGCCATCTGGGTAACTTTGGGCCACTCTCTAAGCCCCTAGTTTGTCCCAGATTTGTTACTGCATTGTAGAAGGTTGCATGTGTGCATTCAGTTGTACATTTATTAAGGGTCCAGTTAATATGAGGTAGATTGAAGTCACCAAGAAAAATAAACATGTGGGAAGGATGTTGCCCATGTTAGTAGTGAATTTAGCTTGTTTACATGTTGGATGTCATAATCTGGGGCTCTGTAACATAGTAAGAATCGAAATGTGATATTTAAGGATAGTTCACACACGATGGTCTGAGGAAGAGCAAGCTCTTGGTTAATTTAGATGTTTTTAGATGTAAGGACTTTTTATAGAAGATAGCAACACCAACTCTACGGATGAAATGAAAGCCATCTGGGTAACTTTGGGCCAGTCATTCTCTAGCAGCCCAACTCTCCTCACAGGGTTGTTGTTGTGGGGAAAATGAGCACAACTACTCATTAGTACTCATTCCCTTTACTCCTCTTTTACTTATCTGAAAAGGGTGCAATCCAAATTATGATTAATAAAAACAAAAACAGATACTAAAAAAATAAATAAATACATAAATATTTATTTTTTTATACATAAACAAAACAAATCTAAAACATAAACCATCTTCAGTTACTTACAGTGTATTGGTTGATACAAATCACTTGTGAACAATCTCTAGTCTTTCCCTTCCAATTTGCATTCATTCTTATATCATAAATCCACCATATATATTTAGATTATTACTATTATTAATTACTTACTAGACTACTATTACATCATTTTATGTGAGCAAATCATTTTTCTTAATCTACTTTATAATGTTCATTTCATCATCACCAATCTATACTATAACAATATATGCTTACTTTATCTTAACTCTGTAATTCTATTATACTTATATTATAAAGTATTATAAAATATTTCATAAATGAAACAGCAAAGCAGAAACAAATACAGTACAGCAGTACAACAGAAAAATTACTTAAATTTCTTTGTATTGACTTTTTTCTAATTTTGTTAATTATATCAACATGTTTATAATTATCAACCTTCTGTATTTAATTCATATCTAGCAATGATCATTCTCCGCCTAAATTTCTACCTCTTCTCTCTATCCATTTCTGCACATTGGAATTTTTTAATTTCATTTTCATCTATGGGGATCTCTTTGTTTTTCCACTGATGTGCAAACATAATTCTAGCCACTATTAACACGTGTAACATTAAATATATATTGTACTCCCTTTATTTATGTGGGTGCCAACAAGAATATTTCTGGTTTTAAAATTTAAATCTATATGTTGCTTTACCATTTTTGCTAACCTTGACACTACATCCTCTTGAATAGCTACACTAGCAGAGCCCAATACTGAATTCATATATTCCAGTTTTTCAAACTGAGGAATAAATTTCAGAAAAAGAATTCAGTATTGCTCTGTGAATGTGCTGATCAATTCCATCTGTAATCTAACTTCTTGATGATTTTGTACTATTATCTTTTTTTTTTGTTCTATATATACCTGCATAAGGCTGTAAAAAGCTTCAGTATATTTTTCAGCTGCATTCTAAAAAGGTTAGGCAACCAAACATGGCTTCCCCTGGCTTCTCTCTCTCTGCTATAGAGAGAGCATTCAATTAGGGACTGTTGGTCCAGGTCAGTAGTCTTGGCTAGGAAAGATTTTTGTGCCACTACTGGTTTGTAAATGGTATTTCCATTTTAAGTGTTTCTTTTTCAATTAATGAATTGTAATCATGAAAATATCAGCCATTCTTTTATATACACAGTGCAATATCTTTTTTATAGACTGTCATTTTCAAATCTACTTTCAGCTCCGTCTCATTCTTGTCTGGTGAAACTTGTTCCATAAGATCTTTTAAACACTAACTAGCTATAGTGTCATGGATTCTTAAAAGTAACTGAATATTACGGCTCTCCGTTCCTCACTTGTTTTCTTTCCTTGCAAATGCCTTCACCACTCAACTAACATCATTCACACCATGACTAGAGGAAGGAGCCAGCATATCATCAGGTACTGGAAGAGCTGAAGAAGACATTGAAGGGAACCTCCCTGACTGCTGGACACTGCAGCAGTGCAATAATTTTAAGGAAAAATATGATGGACTGGACGTTTCCCAGAAAAAAATAGGTTGCAAATATTGCAGAAGATTTGAAATGTTGAAAAAAGTGTCCACGGAGTTAAGGAGTGGAAGAATTACCAAATTGAACCATCAGGAAGGAGTAAAGAAAGCTTTCCTCAGAGAGAAATTGAAGGAACATTTCTCATCTTAGGCTCACAACATCTGTACAGAGAAGTTGAAGCAATGTGAACAGGATGTCATCAGTAAAGGACTGGAGAAGATGACTGAGAAATTTCTGGGTAGTACATGTAGAGTGTTTGCTACAGTGTATAGTCTGCCACAAACTTGCAGAACATTTTCATATATAGAAGATCTGACTGAATTACAAATAACAAATGGTTTAGATTTGGAAGAGGGTTGCATTCACAAAGAACTTCAGTTGGCAAAAATAGATTTCATTGCAAAAAGTATCAGGAAACATTTATTTACCAAAATTATTGAGAAAACTCACAAAATCTGTTTGATGAATGATGAAATCTCAACAATATCTTCCAAACCAGTTCTTATACTAGACTTAAAAGTTGAGGGTACAGCTTTCTCACCAAAAATTTTCCTTGAATAAGTAGAATTAAATAAACAAGAGGCAGAGACGATATATTGTTCAGTTATAGAAAGTTTGAATAAAGTTGGGTTTAATAGGAACTAACTGTAGAAACATTTAATTGGATTTTGGTCTGATGGAGCCAGAGTTATGCTTGGGAGAAAATCTAGGGTAAGCACTAGGATAGCCAAAGAGTTTCCAAATATTGTAATATGGCACTGTTTAAACCATGGTCTTCACCTTGTTTTAGATGATTCTATTAGGGAAATAAAGCAAATGAATCATTTTCAAATTTTTATTGATAAAATATGTTCTAGTTTTCCATCAATCAAATAAGAACTTTAATTGAACTTAACAAAATTTCCAAACAACTTGAAATTGAAATTATAAAAATTGGTGGAGTTTTTGGACCAAGATGGGCTGCCTGTAGTTTAAGATCAACCCAAGCTGTATGGTGGGATTATCCAGCGCTACATCAGTTTTTCTGTTCAAATCAAAAATACTCCGGTATTGTTGCCCATCTTGAAAACTCATCTTTTCTCACTAATTTGCCCTTGATGATTGATGTGCTAACTGAAATATCTCTTCTTTCTAATGCATTGCAAGCAAGAAACATAGACATTATAAAGGCTGAAAAACTTGTGATAAGATCAATTAGATCATTTGCAATGCTTATAGAGGAAAAGGATTCATATGAAATAAGGTTGCTGAATTAATTACTTCATAAATCTTTAAAAATGTAAATTATACACAAAACAATCGATTTGTGGGGCTTCATCGTAAAAAACTAATACAAAGAAAAGACTGATGGATTTGAAGAAAAGATTGATGGAACGTGAACATTTAAAAATAGGCTGCCAATTTAAAGACATTGATTAATTAAAATTTCTAAATTATCTGGAATCAGATTATTGGAACATTGTAGAAATGATGGTTCAATGGAGAGCAGCTGAAGGACAATTGGTTGCATTTGATCAAATTTTCAATTATGAAATCAATATTAATAATTATCATGATTTCATTGAAAATGTACTAAAAGATTCAAAAAATTATACAATTCCTTGTAGCATTAAAAAGGCTGGAGATATTATTAAAATTATTGCAGTCAATTCAGCAGAGGTGGAAAGGGGTTTCTCGCAGATGAACATAATATGTTCAGAAGGCAGAAAAGTCACCTTACAGTTTCCAATATTATAAACCAACTGACCATCAGTGTAATTGGCTTCCCTGTGCAAGAATGGGACCCTGTTCCTATAGTAAAGAAGTGGTTACAGGCACATCATCACACAGATGAAGATGCTCGTATTGAAACACAACAAAACTGTAACTTGGGATGATAATAGAAAAGCAATTTGGGAGTACTTGAAATTGGTTTCATTGTTTTTTGTAAAGTTTTGTTTTGTAATAGATTTGATTAATATTTTAAAATGTTGTAACAATATAGTTTTGTGTACCTTTTTATTATTTACACATTAAAGACATGACATCAAAAACTACCTTTTGTTTTGGTATATTTTTTTTAATACTTAGTCAAGAGGGCAAAGAAATGATGTTGAGGTGGTCTTGCCCAGCCCTCTGCAGCCTTCCCTGTATCTGCCCGCACCTCACCTTGCCCTCTCCAGGGTTCCCCAGGCCTTGGAAATTGGCAAAAAACACTTGCTAAGCAATTGGCCAGTAAGCAAGGACCTGGTCATTTAGTGAGGATCACTTAAATTTGGGTTGCCAGACACATGGTCACATGGCAACACCCACGCCACTCACATGACTATCAAGCCATGCCCACCCCAGTCACATGACCACCTAGCCACTCCCAGTCAGCAAGCCACTCCTACCCCAGTCTCATTACCAACAAGTCGCACCCACAAATTAGGTCACACCCACAGAATTGGTTGTTAATAAATTTGAATCCCACCCCTGAAACTCAGCCCCCTTCCCACCTTTGCTAATGGACCATTACTCTGGCCTAGGCAACTTTAATTTACATAACAAAGATCTACTTCAGGTAAAGCTATAATAGGAATTCCCAAAGCCCTTTTATTACATTACCATCCAGCCAGGCTCAACCAAGCCTGGGACTTCAGAGGTCCCCCTACATGGCCCCATGGGAGTCTGACAACCAATCAGAATACAAGCTCAGATTCAAATCCCAACAGAGGGCATAAAACAATTGCACTCTCAGCATCTCAGCCCTTCTTTTCTCAACCAAGACATGTGCTCCTGTCCACCATTAAACCATCTTCCAAGCAGTCACCATGTTTCCAGCGTCTTTCATACCCACTTAGAACTGAACCCAGAAGGAGTTCAGTGGAGTTCACCCAATGGAGGCTGGACAGAAACTTCAGAGCTGCTCCCTGTTATTACAGAGTGTCAGACAGGAGCAATTAGATGGTGCAAATCTCTTGACCTTTTGCAGCACAAGAAGGTTGAGATGTTCCCCTCCTTCTCCTTTGGGTTACTTCTCCATTTCAGATTAATGGATTCTTATTGGGACCCCCCATACCTGCCACGGCTGCAGCCTCAGAGCCCCCAACCTCTTTCCTCCCTCCTTCCTTCCCCTCCTCGATCTGGAGGAATAAGCGGCGTTCATGGCCTGGGCCAAAGTCTTCATGATGCTGGAATAAATGGTGTCATTTTTTAATCCGTTTCCTGTTCCTTTTTTCCTGGGTCTCCAGTGGGGCTTTCTGGGTGCATCTTCTGCGGCCTTTGACAGAAAAGACGTGCTTGGACAGGAAACAGTGGAAATAATGATCTTGAAACTGATCTTCCACAAAGAAATGGGGTTCAAAGGCAGCATCCCTTGGCCTTTTTTTTGGCAGACAACCAAAGTTCAAAATACTATGGATGTATTTGAGAAGTCTGTGCTTCTTTATTGTATGCCCTGCAAAATTTGTGAGGATCAAGACTTTCCCTTCAATGGGTCCTGGCAAATGCATAAGTGCTATATGGAAAGGAAGAATTCTGCTCCAGATGGAAATAAATTCTATGAAGTGGACAAAGACATTGACTTATCTCCACTTAGAGAGGGCCTCCCTGAGGGGGGCTGTTGGTCCAGTTGTTGTGAATCGTTGTGATATAACCACACAAATTCCATTCCTGACAAGCATCGGAGGGAAAGTCCTCATGAAATTATCTCCATTCTCTGTGTCTGAAGCAAAGAGACCAATCAGGCTCCATCTGAAATGGAGGAGCAGCTGGACGATTGCTGGGTACTGGAATCCTTCTTTGGGGAGCAATGGGTGGAGAAAGGGGAATCTCCTTTTAGCACTCAGAGCCTCTGAAGCAATCTGAAAAAGTAATAGACAACAATATGTTTTTTTGTGTTCCAGATCAACTCCAAAATATTAGTTATTGAGAAATCCAATTTTTTCTGATGAACGTATTCGAATAGTTTGTTCCTTAGTCATGGTTTAAATATTTAAGTTAAATATTTAGCAGCATTGTATGTACAGTATAAATGGAATGCAAAATCATATTCAAAATCATAAAAAAACAATCAAAAATGCAATGTAAAGCCCCTTTCACACTGCACCAATGGATGCAAAGAGGATGTAAAACGGACAAAAAAGCTTGCCATCCATTGGTTAACGCGATGTATCCATTCTGTACTCACTGCATACGTTTTGCTTCCTCTCTATCCATCCAGCATCCGTCTACTAAAATTTCATCCGCTCAGAAAGTTTTGAGCTGCTCAAAACTTTTGCGTGGAAAATGTATCCAATTCGTCCGTTCTGCATTCGCTACGCATCCGCTAGGCATCCGCTAGGCATCCGCTAGGCATCCGTTCTGCATCCGCTATATCCGCTAGGCATCCGCTGCGCATCCGCATAACTCGCATCTGCTCGGACGCATGGAGGAAGCGGAACGGATGCAGAACGGATGGAGAAAGGATGCCTAGCGGATGCAGCACGGAAACAAAGCATGTAAAATGAAAAAAACGTTCGCAGAGGGGACCTATCTTGGATATTAAGGATGTCTAGAGGATGCCTAGAGGATGCCTAGAGGATGCAAAGGGATACCTATACTGCCTATAAAAAGGGGGAGCAACTCATCTGGATCTCACTTTCAGAACAGCAGCCCTGCGGTGCAGACCTCTGCAGCCTTCATCTGACTCTTCCTCTTCCACAGCATCCAGTCATGTCCACCGTGGATCGTAACAAAGTCCTTTTGGCAGCCGCTATCATTCTGCAACAGTGTGAAGCCATCTACAGGCTCTGTGAACTCGACTATGGGAAGAAAAAGAGGCAGCCAAGAAGCGTCTGGGTCCGAAGATGGATCGGGAGAAGAGCAGAGTACGGGCTGTACAACAAGTTGATGGTGGAGCTCAGGAACGAAGACACTCGGGCATTCCAGAACTTCATGAGGATGCCTCCAGCCATGTTTGACGAAGTTGTGCAGCGGCTGACACCCAGGTTGACCAAGGCAAACACCAACTTCCGGCCCAGCCTGGAACCTGGGCTCAAGGTGGCACTCATTCTGCGCCACCTGGCCTCAGGGACCACCTACAGGAGCATGCAGTACGGCTGGAGGATGCCACACAACACCATCAGCCTCCACTGAAGAAGGCTGGAAGAAAGTTACAGAGCAGTGGTATCATAGGTGGAACTTCCCCCACACCGTTGGAGCCATAGATGGCAAGCACGTGGCCTGCAAAGGTCCAGCCAACTCAGGGTCCATTTATTTCAACTACAAGGGCTTCTTCAGCATCATCCTCTTCGCCATGGTCGATGCTGACTACAAGTTCATGTACATCGATGCTTCAGGCAACGGCTCATCTTCAGATGCCCAGGAATACAATGCAAGTGACCTCAAGGGTAGGCTGGAACGCAACCTCATTGTGGGCTTCCCAGATCCAGAACCCCTGCCCAACGACACGCAAGATGTGCCCTACTACATCGTGGGGGATGACGCCTTCTCCCTCAGAATCTACCTCATGAAGCCATACACCTCCAAATGCCTCACCCGTGAAGAGAGGATCTTCAACTACAGGCTGTCCAGGGCAAGGCGGGTGGTGGAGAACGCCTTTGGCATCCTGGCCAACATGTTCCAGGTACTTCTCACCACCATGCAGCATTGCCCAGAGACCGTGGGGAGGATCATGGAAGCTTGCTGCATCCTGCACAACCTCATGCGCACCCGCTACCCAGTCTTGCAGAACAGGCTCGTGGACCTCCAACAAGGCAATGGGGACATGGAGCCTGGGGAATGGAGGCAAGGGCGAAACCTGATAGACACTCAGGATGTGCAAGGCCCCAACAGAGCCTCACGTGAGGCGAAGAAGCAGCGCAACCTCCTGAAACACTGGTGCAACTCCCCAGCTGGAGGAGTGGAGTGGCAAGACTGGATGGTAGATGCTTAATGGATGCTTCCTTCAGCCTGTCTCATCACACTGATGAGATTGTCCCATGTATGTTGGGTGTGCCTGCAATGAACAGGGCAATTAATAAAGAGTTGTGTTTATGTTCAAATGTGTGGATCAATGCTTACATTAGTATTGATAATGAAGGGCCACAGGTGTGGCACCTGGGAGGGTGGACCATACAGTCCCACTATGCTTGTACTGGAGGTTTATCTATCCCACAGCTATTACCCATCCCATAGGTATCCCTGCCCATCCCACAGGTATCCCTGCCCATCCCACAGGTATCCCTGCCCATCCCAAAGGTATCCCTGCCCATCCCACTGCTATCTTAACCCATCCCACAAAGGCTTAAACCATTTAAGCAAAGGCTTAAACCATTTCTAAAATTTTCCACCAAGACTTTATTAAAAAAAAAGAAATGAAGCAAGTGTTTGAATCAAAAATAGACTTTATTAACAAGAAGCTATAAAACAAAAATGAGTCTCTGGCACTCCTCTTGGTCGCTCAGTCTCAGTGGTGAAGGGTCCAGGTGCTGTGGAGGTGGCTGGTGCTGGAGTGCTTGTCATCAGCTCCTCCAGAAGCAGAAGCAGCAGAAGCCCCAGCCCCAGAAGAGCGAGCCCATGCTGCAGAAGCCCCAGGAGAACCAGAGTGAGGGCCAGGGAGCGGGATGGTAGCCCTGTCCCTCTTGCCAGGGCTGGCAGCAGATGGATGATGCTTGCTGTGCTTCCGCATGGTTGTGGGGTTGCTGGCTGGCAGGGAGGCTGGTAGGCAGGCTGTCAGGCAGGCAGGCACCAAGGCTGGCAGGAAGGCTGGCCCTAAGGCTGGCAGGAAGGCTGGCAGGGAGGCAGGCACCAAGGCTGGCAGGAAGGCTGGCAGGAAGGCTGGCAGGCAGGCAGGCACCAAGGCTGGCAGGCAGGCATGAACCAAGGCTTGTAGGAAGGCAGGCAGCAAGGCTGGCAGGCAGACTGTCTGGCAGCAAGGCTGGCAGGCAGGCAGACATCAAGGCTGGCAGGGAGGCTGGCAGCAAGGCTTGCAGGCAGACATGAAGGCAGGACAGGCAAGGCAGTCAATCCGTCCGGCAGCAGGTCTTTCCTCTGAATGGCGACCTGCTTCTGAGCTGCTTCTGTTATGTCCATGGGGCTGACGCAATGCATCCTCCCCGCACGCACAATTAACGCTCGGCATCCACTAGGCATCCGCTAGGCTTCCGCTGTGCATCTGCTTCATCCGTTCCGCGTCCGCTTTGCTGCGGTCCCCCGGAAGCCCTGCAGATGTGCCATCCGCTCTCATCTGCTTCCATCCACTGGGCTTCCGTTCCGCATCCACTTTCCATCCGCCCTGCGTCCTTCCCCCGTCTGTTCCTTAGCGTGTTATCCGCTCCAGTTATGCAAATTTTTGTCCCTTCTGAGAGCGGATAACAACGGATGGAACATTTTTCTTGTCCGTTGTTAACGTTTTGCATCCGTTGGGCAGTGTGATAGGGCCTTAAATTTCAGTGTCACCCATACAATTCCAACTATTAGACTTAAATTAGCAGATGTCAGATAAAATGTTTGGTCTAAAATATAGGATTGTATTATATGCTATTTTTGAGTACTAAAACCTCTTTCTCAGCTTCTATATCCCAAATTCTTTGTGGAATAATTTTTCAGCTTTTTCTCTAGATGTATAAGAGACTAAGAGACCACAACAAATTGTCAGTTATACAATCCAATGAATATTTAATTGAATTTTTGTCTCTTTTGGGACTCTGCCTGATTCATTGCTTTAATTTTAAACCAATGATTATATGCCCTGAATTTGTACAAACTAGAAACTTTGTAAATTCAGAACTTACTGTATCTCTGAGGGAAGGAGCTGAACTCCTTTTATCCACCTGAAAGATCCTTCAGATCCTGTAATCTTAATAATTTTTATACACAGACAGGACTATTGCCAACTTGATTCCAATTGGATAAGGCAGATATTATTGATATGTGAAAATGAACTTGCTACTGGAGGACCTCAAAACCTGGATAGTTTTTCAATAGTTCAATATTCAGTAGAATATCCTTGACAGGGACCTTATGGCTCTTCAGGCCTTTAATCGTGAATTTGAAGATGAACATAATGGACTAAAACATAGTTGACATGTTCCCTAATATTCTGAATAACAGCTCTTGAATTCTATGAAGATATTGGATCTGTTGTTCATCCCCACCACCCCATTCACCTTAGATAGAGAAAAACACACACAAACCTGTGGGACTTTGTAGGTGCCTCCTAAGGTTGACATCGGGATGGAGATGTCCCTCTCAGCTGCATCAATCAAAGCCAGGAGGTCCTCCTTCCTCCCACAGCTGAAGTTGGGGACATTGGCTTCCCCAGTGGAGAGTATGTCCAGCAAGGCATCTGAAGTGCGGAAGGTGCTTATATAGTTGTCATGAATGTTGTATCCAAGTGTGAGATTGTGCAGGAACTGGGAATTCTTCTTGACCACTTGAATGGTGAAAATTAATTGTAGGGCAGTTTTTAAATCAGAAATCTCTCTATTATAAAAATAATGTTCATGTTATAGTGAACAGCAAAACAAATACTTTTAAGATAAAAAATCCTTCACAACCTGCTAAGTCTTAGGCCAACACTGATCCAAATCCAATGATCTAGGAATAGTTAACACCTAAGAAGATAGGCTGGAGATTCAGGTGGATCTTGATGGACTAGAAAACTGGGCCATATCAAACTAAATGAAATTCAATGTAGAGAAAAGTAAACTCCTACACTAAGGCTAGAAAATCCAAAAGTACACATATAGAATGGGTGAAACCAGGCTCAATAGCAGTAACTGTGAGAGGGATCCAGGAGTCTTAGTGGACAACCAGTTAAAGATGAGCCAGCAGTGTGCAGCAGCAGCCAAAAAAGCTAATGTAATCAAAAGTTGTATTAACAGAAGGATAAAATCAAGATCAAGGGAGGTACTAATACCACACTATAAAGCCTTTGTAAAACCACACCTAGAGTACTGCATCCAGTTTTGTTTACCACATTACAAAAAAGATGTGGAGACTTGAGAAAGAGTACAGAGGAGAGCAACAAGGATGATTAGGAGACTGGAGACTAAAGCCAAAGTCACACTGCCCAACGGATGCAAAAAGGACACAGCGGACGAGCAAAATGTTCCATCCGTTGTTATCCGCTCTCAAAAGGGGCAAAAATTTGCATAACCGCAGCGGATAACACGGACGCGGGGAGGACGCAGGGCGGATGCAAAGAGGATGCAGAACGGAAGCCCAGCGGATGGAAGTGGATGGGAGCGGATGGCGCAACCACTAGGCTTCTGGAGGGCCTCAGCAAAGTGGACACGGAACGGAAAGAGTGGATGCAGAGCAGATGCCGAACGGATGAAGCGGATGCACAGCGGAAGCCTAGCGGATGCACAGCGGAAGCCTAATGGATGCCTGGCGTTAATTGCGCATGCGGGGAGGATGCATTGCGTCAGCCCCGCGGATATAACGGAAGCAGCTCGGAAGCAGGTCGCCATTCAGAGGAAAGACCTGCTGCCAGACACATCGATTGCCTTGCCTGCCCTGCCTGCATGTCTGCCTGCCAGCCTTGCTGCCAGCCTCCCTGCCAGCCTTGCTGCCAGCCTGCCTGCAAGCCTTGCTGCCAGCCGGTCTGCCTGCCTGCCTTCCTGCCTGCCTTCCTGCCAGCCTTGGCTCATGTCTGCCTGCCAGCCTTGGTGCCAGCCTTCCTGCAAGCCTTGGTGCCTGCCTGCCTGCCAGCCTTCCTGCCAGCCTTGGTGCCTGCCTCCCTGCCAGCGTTGGTGCCTTCCTTGGTGCCAGCCTCCCTGCCAGCCTTCTTGCCAGCCTTGGTTCCTGCCAGCCTCCCTGCCAGCCAGCAACTCCACAACCATGCGGAAGCACAGCAAGCCTCAGCCGTCTGCTGCCAGCCCTGGCAAGAGGGACAGGGCTACCATCCCGCCCCTGGCCCTCACTCTGGTTCTCCTGGGGCTTCTGCAGCA
>BLBF01000335.1:371429-390704 GCA_015471245.1 Laticauda colubrina
TGTCTTATAGCTTGTTGTTAATAAAGTCTAGTTTTGATTCACACACTTGCTTCATTTCTTTTTTTTAATAAAGTCTTGGTGAAAACTTTTAGAAATGGTTTAAGCCTTTGCATGCTTGTGGGATGGGTTAAGATAGCTGTGGGATGGGTTGAGATAGCTGTGGGATGGGCAGGGATACCTGTGAGATGGGTAATAGTTGTGGGATAGATAAACCTCCAGTGCAAGCATGGTGGGACTGTATGGTCCACCCTCCAAGGTGCCACACCTACGGCCCTTTATTATCAATAATAATGTAATAATTGTCCACACATGTCAACATAAACACAACTCTTTATTAAACGCCCTGTTCATTGTAGGCCAACCAAACATACATGGCCCAATCTCATCCATTTGATGAGACAGGCTGAAGGAAGCATCCATTAAGCATCTACCACCCTGTCTTGCCACTGCACTGCTCCAGCTGGGGAGTTGTACCATTGTCTCAGGAGGTTGCGCTGCAACTTCGCTTCATATGAGGCTCTGTTGGGGCCTGGCACATCCTCAGTGTTGATCAGGTTTCGCCCTTGCCTCTATTCCCCAGGCTCCATGTCCCCATTGCCTTGCTGGAGGTCCACGAGCCTGTTCTGCAAGACTGGGTAGCGGGTGCGCATGAGATTGTGCAGGATGCAGCAAGCTTCCATGATCCTCCTCACGGTCTCTGGGCAATGCTGCATGTTGGTGAGAAGTACCTGGAACCTGTTGGCCAGGATGCCAAAGGCGTTCTCCACCACCCGCCTTGCCCTGGACAGCCTGTAGTTGAAGATCCTCTCTTCACGGGTGAGGAGTGTGGAGGTGTAGGGCTTCATGAGGTAGGTTGTGAGGGAGAAGGTGTCATCCCCCACAATGAAGTAGGGCACATCTTGTGTGTTGTTGGGCAGGGGTTCTGGATCTGGAAAGCCCACGATGAGGTTGCGTTCCAGCTCCTCCTTGAGGTGACTAGCGTTGTATACCTGGGCATCTGAGGATGAGCCGTTGCCTGAAGCATCGATGTACATGAACTTGTAGTCAGCATCGACCATGGCGAAGAGGATGATGCTGAAGAAGCCCTTGGAGTTGAAATAAGTGGACCCTGAGTTGGCTGGAGATTTGCAGGCCACGTGCTTGCCATCTATGGCTCCAACGGTGTGGGGGATGTTCCACTTCTGATACCACTGCTCTGTAACTTTCTTCCATCCTTCTTCAGTGGAGGGGTACTGGAGGAGCTCCTCCTTGTATTCTTCGATGATGGCCTGCACCACTTCTCTGACCACAATGCTTATGGTGTTGGATGGCACCCTCCAGCCGTACTGCATGCTCCTGTAGGTGGTCCCTCAGGCCAGGTGGTGCAGAGTCAGTGCCACCTTGAGCCCAGGGTCCAGGCTGGGCCAGAAGCTGGTGTTTCCCTTGGTCAACCTGGGTGTCAGGCGCTGCACAACTTCATGAAACATGGCTGGAGGCATCCTCATGAAGTTCTGGAATGCCCGAGTGTCTTCGTTCCTGAGCTCCACCATCAGCTTTTTGTACAGTCTGTCCTCTGCTCTTCTGGTGAACCATCTTCGGATCCAGACTCTTTTTGGGTGGCTCCTTTTCTTCTTGCAGTAGAGTTCACAGAGCCTGCAGATGGCTTCGCACCCCTTGCAGAACGATGGTGGCTGCCGAAAGAACTTTGTTACAATCCACGGTGGACATGACTGGATGCTGTGGAAGAGGAAGAGCCAGATGAAGGCTGCAGAGGTCTGCACCGCAGGACTGCCGTTTTGAAAGTGAGATCCAGATGTGTTGCTCCCCCTTTTTATAGGCAGTATAGGTGTCCCTTTGCATCCCCTAGGCATCCTCAAGACATCCTTAATATCCGAGATAGGTCCCCTCTGCGAACGTTTTTTCCGCTTTAAACGCTTTGTTTCCGTGCTGCATCCGCTAGGCATCCATTCTGCATCCGTTCTGCGTCCGTTCCACTTCCTCCCTGCATCCGGGCGGATGCGAGTTGTGCGGATGCGCAGTGGACGCCAAGCGGATATAGCGGATGCGTAACATATGCGTAATGGATGCGTAGCGGATGCGTAGTGGATGCAGAACGGACAAACTGGATACATTTTCCGCGCAAAAGTTTTAAGCAGCCCAAAACTTTAGGAGCGGATGAAACGTCAATAAACGGATGCTGGATGGATAGAGAGTAAGCAAAACGGACAAAAAACCTTGCCATCCATTCGAAAATGCGATGTACTCACTGCCTCCGTTTTACATCCTCTTTGCATCTGTTGGTTCAGTGTGACATGGGCTTAAAACATACAATGAACGGTTGCAGGAACTGGGTTTGGCTAGTCTGGTAAAGAGAAGGACCAGGGGAGACATGATAGCATCTTCCAATATTTGAGTGGCTGCCACAGAGAGGAGGAAGGGTTCAAGTAATTTTCTGAAGCACCTGTAGGCAGACAAGGAATCATGGATGGAAACTGAACAAGGAGAGATTCAACCTGGAAATAATGAGAAACTTTCTGACAGTGAGAACAATCAACCAATGGAACAGAAGTTGCCCTCAGAAATTGTGGGAGCGCCATCACTTGAGACTTTCAAGAAGAGATTGGACTGCCATCTGTCAGAAATGGTGTAGGGTCTCCCACTTGGGCGGAGGGTTGAATTAGATGACCTACAAGATCCCGTCCAATTCTGATTATCTGTTATTTGTTATCAATTATGCAACTATGGAAATGGGCTGAAAGAGGCAGCTACAATTATTCCAATCACTACTTAAACAAAGGTCATTATTCAAGTGATGAACTCAGGATTGAACTGAAAAAGGAAAATCATCTGGATTTCCTTCAGGTTTTTTTTTCAACCCCATCTTTGGATTTTACTCTCTTCCACAAAGTTAAGCAAAAGGGGGAAGCCATGGAAATAAAAATCATTCAGGAAATTAGATAGGTCCTTCGGTACAAAAATAAGTGAAATAAGAAGAAAAGGAGAGTGTTAGAATTGCATATGAAGGGAGTGCAACTCCATCACCCCGCATGACTTATGAAGGAGAAGGTATGGAAGGAGTGCTGTTGAAAGGCAACATTGTAGGCAACACATATGTTTCAGTTGCGACCACACCAATGAGATGGTCTCCAGGCCTGTAAAAGCTCCATGGCTTGTTCTCATCCTGGTGCTCCAAACTCAATGGGCATTTCCTTCTCAGCTTCCCACAGACTGATGGGGACACCAGCAGCAGCAGAAGCAGAAGCAGGAGGTCCATTATTCATGGCATTAATCAATCCACTTCCTGTTTCTAACACAAACAACAGGAACAGTTGAAAAAATTCAAAGACTCTGAGAAGTTCCAGTGGCTTTCCTGATCTGAACAGAGAATCACTCAGTTTAATCTCTAAAGGAGAGAAAGGTGCAATCAAGAGCAGAGCCTGTACCTGTCCCAAAACTTGGTCCCAGAGAGCTTCGTCAAAGGAATTTATCCTTTTCTGATAGAAGATCCTTTGCATGTGGCTTCAGTCTAATGCCTACATCAAAGTCAAAAACTGGAGATATTGCATCACAGCTCTCAAAGGTCATAATTAGAGCAAGAAGAAACTTCTCCTCTTGGGATCCTGAACTTTTTCTGGGCTCCAACTGCAGAGGAGAGGCTGAAATAAAATATGTTAGTAAAAATTACAGATACACCCTTGGGATCATTGTTCTCTTGTGGTTGTGGTCCTTCCTTCCTGTCAGGGCAAGTCCAGAAAGTGATGCTGGGCAAGAGAGTTCAACACCCAGGAAATTGACATCTGTGGTCCTTCAACATGGCCTCTTGTCTCCAGAGATTGCTGGGGAAGATCACTCAGAGCTATGGAGTTTGGTGTCATTTCTGTTAATACCATGTAACTCATGTCTTTTTTAAAAAAAGTTTTTTATTTTTTACACATCTCTTCACGCGAGCAATCAGCTTACTGATTCCAGATTACAACACGTATACATAGTCATACTTACATTTTCAAGTTTCTTATTTAATAACACATCAAATAATCCACTCCACCAATCTTCAAATAAATTTCCATTTCATATTTCAAATCATTAATTCAATATCAAAATCATTTCCTCACATATTTCCATTTTCAGCTTACTGTCTATTTTATTTTACCTTATGCATTATTATCTTTATTAATTAACTCAAGACCAATGTATAGTAAATACACAAAAAAGCAAGATTAAAGTAAAATTAATATATTTAGGATCCACATGGCATATTCCTCAATGTACAATCTCTCTTATATTTATTCCAACACTATTCATATAAGCATTTCATATTTTTTCTTTATTTCCACATAGTCAAATTTTACCCCTGTAATTTTAATAAAATTTCATTCCCCTCCTTTCAATTATAATATAATATTCTCATTATAAAATTCCAATATGATCCATGTTTTCTATTTTCTCATATACTTTATTTAGTCATTTATATTTGCTATTTCATTTAGGATATATATATAAAAGAACAGATTAATAATAATAAAACCCTCTTTACATCTCTTAGTTCATCTTCACTTTTCTCATATATCATATATAATACTTCCCAATTCATTTTGAATTTCAAATCTCCCCATTTTAAGTTTCTAATAAAAAAATACCCAAATACTTTCTCATTTGGCATCCCCCTTTTATCTCTTATCTAACCCTTATCTCTAAATCTATCGGCCTTGTCATTTCTCTTAGTTTTAGCTAGTTTTCCCTTTTCTAAGTTTACCCAATCTTTCCTTTTTATTTCCATCTGCCAGTTACCCATCTTCTCCCCCTCCCTTTCCTGTTCTCTTTTTTGAACTTTCTTCTTGTAGAATTTCTTCTTCTTTTGTTTAATCCTGGGAGCGTATTCTCTTTTATTTATTAACTCTCTCATCAATGTCATAGTTTTAATTCCTTTAATGTCTTTTGGCAATATCTCTTGTTCTCCATGTTCATCTGAATCACTTTCCTCTTCCTTTAACTCCTCCTCTCTGAGATTTTTTTGTTCTTCTATGGACTGCATTGCCATTAATTTTTTTTCCAGGATGTCAAATAATTCTCTTTTTTCTTTCAACATTCTTCTTACAGTTTGCAATTCTGACTTAAAGTCTTTGCTTATTTCTTCCATTTTGCTAAATCAGTTGAGTTATTAAAATTCAAAGTCTTTTGTTGGGATCCTTACCAAAGGTCTCCTTTTGTCTCTATTGCCCTAGTCAATCCTTCGGTATCTTTATCACAATCAACATCCAACAGTCCCAGATATTGCATTCGTTTATCCTATTACTACAATTTCTTCCCCCTTTTTTTTAAAGTTTTCGGCGTTCTTGTTCTTTTATTATTCTTTTATCTCATAGCAATTATAAGACCAGGTATTTTTCCATAAAATCATGAAGGAAAAACATCTTTAACCATTTGGTGGTGCTCTATATCACTTTCCACTTTTAAAAGTTCTTTTCTTCGGAGAGGGTGGAGCTGGTGTTGCGGCGATACAACAGGCAATCTTGATGCTCCAAGATCGCCGTCAATATTTTTGCTGCTGGATGGTCCACAAGGACCTAAACCATCCCGTAGAGATGGTGATTGAAAAGGACTCATCCTGTCGATCCCAGGGACATCACAAAGTTAATCCAGGAGAAGCCCTTTTTGCTGCCAGCGGAGAGGCAGCCATCAAGCTGCTGAAGCTGGGACAGCTCTGGAACGGAAGAAAGTGGAGAAAGTGTGTTGGTCTGGTGAGACAATGTGTACACTATATTTTTTTTTAAAGAACACCCTAAAGATTTTCAAACTTCAATTAAAAGTGAAAATAGAAGCGATTAAGTGGTGAGATTGAGCCAGTATTAAACTTAGTGATTTTTTCCTTCCTTTTTATGGTTGGAATTTATGTAACAGACTTCCATTTTTAAACTGGAGTGATTTTCCTATCTTTTTTTTTAAAAAAAGTCTCCTTTGTTTAAAATTATTCTTTTTACTTAATTCCTCAACATTTTAACACTTTTTATTAGCCTTTTTTTATTTTTCTCTTTGTTTCTCTCTCTCCCTCTCTCTCCCTCTCTCTCTCTTTTTGTGCTGGATTGGAGGGGGGAAGTGAAAGTAGAGGGAAATAAGTAACACAGCCCCCCAGAGGCTTGGATGCATTGTTTTCTCTTTCTTGTTTATAAACTGCTGCTATCATCAAGGACTCTGAGCCTGTGTATTGAGAAGATAGCTGGATGAGCAAGGACATTGTTTTCACTTATTTTGAACTATTAATGGCTGGAGTCTGAAGACTTTTAAGTGAAAAAAAGAATTTTGTGGTGACCTTGAAGAGAGAACTATAAATCTGGTTTGAACCTTGATGAAAGAGCTTTGGACATCACAGAGTGGCAGAGTTTGCTTTTAGCTGGCCTTTTCCCCCCTTTTTTGTATCCTCCCCTCATCCAGATATTTTTTAGTTGGACTGTGGTCTACTGGCAAGGAAATTGAATTTTTTTCTCTCTATTTTATAGCTCTTTTCTTTTTTCTTTTTTGATATCTCTAAAGAAGATATTTGTTCCTTTTAATCTTTTTTAATGTTCCCTTTCTGGTTCCTTTTTCTTTTTCAGTTCTATTTTTAAATAAGTGGAACTGATTGGATTAAGGTATAGAAGAGCCTGAAGAATTTTTTCCTTTCCTTTTTTTTCTTTTTCGCTGCCTGTTTTTTTTTTTGTTGTTGTTGTTGTTGTTGTTTATTTTTTGGAAGATGAACAGAAAGACAACAACTACTGCTTCGATACCAATCTCCACCATCTGGAGGACAATTCATACAGATGATGTTGCAACAGGAAAAAGATAAGGAAGTGACATTACAGATGATTATTCAAGGAATTTAAAAAAAAACAAGTAAGAACAGTTAACATTGAAAAGAGAATTGAAAATATTGAACAAAGAACTGAAAAGACAGATAAATAACTTGAGAATATCCACCAGATGATGATGAAATATGAGGATAGATTCCAGAAAATTGAAGAACAGGATTTACAAAGAGATAAGAACATTGGAGATATTGATTGAATGTGGTTGAAAAGGATAAGACAATTGGACAATTCTGAATACAGCTTAGCGGCTCAGAGTTTTTCCAAAACTGACCGCACTAGCTACACATGTTCCTCCCGAGTCTCCATGTAGATAAGGATATCATCAAGATAAACCAAAACCCCTTTGTATAGATGTTCATGTAACACCTAATTGATCATTTGAATGAACACTGCTGGGGGCCCCTGTAGGCCAAATGGAAGAACGTTGAATTGGAAACAACCCATCGGGCAGTTGAAAGTGGTTTTCCATTCATCCCCTTCCTTAATTCAAACCCTGTAGTATGCTTCCCTCAAGTTGAGCTACATAAAAATTTTCCCTTTGACCAGGTTGGTCAACATGTCCTTCATGAAGGGGAGGGGGTGCATGTTTTCCACGGAAATAGTGTTCAGGTTTCTATAATCAACACATAAGCGAAGGGAGCCATCTTTCTTTTTGCGGAACAACACTGGGGCCTCTACCCGGGGTCTAGCAGGTTGGATGAAACCACGTTCCAAATTCATATTGATAAATGACCACAGCTCTTCTAGTTCTCATGGTGTCGTTGAGTACAACTTCGGTTTCGGGAGTTTCACCCCTGGTAAAATTTCAATACTACAATCTGTTGAATGATCAGGAGGGAGTTCGTCCAAAGCCTTCTCACTGAATACTTCCTTTAAGTCCCAGTATTCCTCTGGAATTTTATCCTCCCCCTTCAGTTTCTCAGTACCCGTGGAGGACAGCTCAGTGGGATTTTTGAGTTTTAGTTTAGATCGCCCCTCCCCTTCCAGCAGCTGGTCTGTACATATGTGCAATAACCCCCTCCTCCAATTGACATGGGGGTTCCATTTCCAGAGCCAGGGCAATCCCAATATTAACGGCCGTTCCATTCTAGGGGCCACAATAAAACACAAAGTCTCTCCATGCTTCCCCATTGTCATTTCTATGGGTTCCATTATGAAATGTGCAGGGCCACCGCCTGCTACTGGTCCATCTGATTGGCAAAAGGCTATGGGCGTTTTCAAGGTTTTTAGTCTTAAGCCCATTTTCTCTACTACTTTCGTGCTGACTACGCACCTTGTGCACCCAGAGTCTAGCAATGCCAGCATTTTCCTTTTGGCTCCTGAGGTGGCTACCCTTAACTTCATTGGAATAGTCATAGGGCCCTTGTTTGGAGTTACCATCGAGTCATCTTCCGAATTGAATTCACTCTCTTCAGAGGAGGTCGGAGTTCCCAGCTCCTCTCCTTTTGGAGGGGCGATCTCTACAACCTCCTCTGCTTTAAATGCCGTTTCGTGAGGCTTTGTTGGAGTTTTGTTCAGGTCTTTTCCCTCCTCCCGGCGCCCCCTTTGGTTCCAACTTGGCCAGGCAATCTGCAGCCTGGTGAACTTCCTTCCCACATCGGAAGCAAGCAGTGGTCTTGGGTTTTGCCGCCGTCCCTCCCTTTTGGGGTTTTAAGGCTTCTCGAGGATGCGTGGGGGAGGTCTTGCTCCAACCAGAACCCCCCCCCAGTGTCTGTTTTGGGTCAGATCAATTTCCACCTCTGCTGCCAGCATGTACCACATCTGCAGATCATTGGGGTCTCTTCTGGCAATGCAGCTTTGGTATACATCCTCATTTAAGCCATCTTTAAATGCTTCTATCAGGGCTACCTGGGACCAGCCTTGAATATGACACGCCAGCTCTCTAAATTTCTGGGTGTA
This sequence comes from Laticauda colubrina, assembly GCA_015471245.1. Classification (NCBI taxonomy): domain Eukaryota; kingdom Metazoa; phylum Chordata; class Lepidosauria; order Squamata; family Elapidae; genus Laticauda; species Laticauda colubrina. The sequence goes on from BLBF01000335.1 coordinate 380,150, forward strand.
GTTGGCCACTGATCTCCGCCCCTGATTTATGGTCTTCATCCTAATCCTGGCCTTTCATTCTGCCAATGGGTCTTCAAATCAGGCCCGCAGCGCAGTCATGAACCTGTCATAATTCATCAGCTGTGCGGCATTATCATTATGCAAAGTCACCATCTACTTTGCAGCTCTTCCTTCCAGAGCCCTGGTAACACATCTGACTTTGGCTGCTTCTGAGGGAAAATCCCCTCCGTATTCCTCCATACAACTCCAAACTTGTGCCAGGAAAAATCCCAACTCCTTGGGATCCCAATGGAGGCAACTTTGGAGTTCTACATCTTCTGGCCATTACTCCTCCCACTGGGGGCCCTGGGGCTGCTGCTGCCTGTTGTGCTAGCCCAGGTTGATTTATGGGGGTGGCTGCTCTGCATTTTCTGGCTGGGACTGCTTCCCCTTCTTCCTCCTCATACCTTTGCTTAGCATGAGGCTCTCCGAAGGCTTCATCTATGAGGTGCTTGGCTTGATTTAGTAAAAAGTCTTTTTTTCCCCCTCTCTTGCCATGGCTTCTCTCTTCCACACCGATGGGTAGTGGTGACTCCTGAGGGAGGCTTCTCTTCCGGATCCTTCCAGCCAACTACCAAGGACCATTTGGGTTTTATAGCTGGTTTCTCTCCAAGATTTACTTCTGCTAACAATTCAGCTTCCCTTTCTTCCTCTAAGCAGCAGCAAATCTTGCCCTCCAGTGGCTCCCAGGTCTTCTTGGTCGCTAGCTGGAGTTGACATGGTGTTCAGACCCCCTCGGAAGAAATTGTATTATCTCTCCGGGTGGGCTGGTAAGAGTGAGATTCAGAATAATGTCAGCTGGTGCTCCATTCAAAATCCAAGAAAGAAATACTTAGACTCTTTTAATTAGAGAAAAGATATCTTTTACTGGAAGTCAAGTGGTAGCAACAAAAGAATTCTGAATCTGAGAAAATGGGCGCGTAAATCACATATCCAAAGTCATAGAAATGTTCCCACCCCCAATAATTCAAATAGTTCTTCCAATTAAAAGTTGTGAATATCATCATGTGGACATCTCCAGGTGATGATGAGGCTTCTGTCTGCTGACCTTGGCATAGTTTGATACAGGTTTGCAGTTGCGCATAGCACAGGAGAGAAAGCTAAGCAAGGAATAGAAACCTAAGCAAGAATGTACTCCCCCTCCAGTTTATAGAGTTCCAGTTTGTAACACCTCCAGCTGACTTCCCACAACTTTCCCCCCTCCTCCCCCCATTACTTTAACAGCCAAAAGATGCAAAGCAAAGGGAGAAAGTCTTGAAGGCTGAAAATCTCGAAGGCTGACACTGTGGTTCTGAAACAGGTACCAAGAAGAGTGAGAGAAATAAGAAGAGAAAATCAATTTTTGATTAAAGTGTTACTCAAGAAAGATGTTAACTACAGATGGCTGATAGCAGAAGGCCTCATATTTATATGGCAGGAGCAAAGACACAGAATTGATTCAATTGAAAAGGCAGAGCTTTTCTACACAGAATATTTCAGAGGGAAAGAGGAAGACATAAGAAGAGAAGAGTCACTAACTGAATTTCAAGCGGAATGTCTGGTTGCAACTGAAAAAGAAGGTGCAGTAGGTGATGAACTTAGAGAGCAATGAGAACCAAGATCTACTAGAGCCATAAATCCCTCCTATAAAGTAAAAAAATGGAAGAGAAAAAATTGATTACAATTAATATAAATGGACTGTTGCTTCAAAGAGTCTTCTGAAGCCAGGGTTTGTGTCCTTCCTTCCTCTCTGTTTTTTCTCTCTTCCTCCCTCCCTCCTTCCATGTATTTATCTATCTATCCATATATCTCATTCACTTTTTCCATTCTCCCTCTCTTTCTTTCTCTTTCTCTCCCTCTTTCTTTCTTGCTCTTTCTTTCTTTCTTTCTTCTCTTGCTCCCCCCCCCCGCTCTCTCTCTCTCACTGTCTCTCTCTCTCACACACATACACACTCACACAGAGTGGGGGAGAGAGAGGGGAAGATAGGGACCTGGTCTCTTTGCTGTCCCCCACCATCACCCCTTCCTTCTCAGGCCAGCCGAGAAAGGGGAAGGTGAGGGGCAGGGCCAGCTGCTTCAGGCAAGGTGAAGAGGCATCGACCAAGCACGGAAGAGTAGAAGCCTGGGAACGACGGCTCCTGGCCCAGCCAGCTCGAGTGGCTGCTGCAGGCACATCGCAACAAGGGTGGCGAAAAGCCCCGGGACATCTGCCCATCCACCTGCTGGCTGACCGGGCTGGGCTGGGCCAGAACAGGCACATCCACCTGAAGAAGTAAGAAAACATGATCCGGGAGGGCGGGCAGGCAGGCAGATGTCTCAGGGCTGCTACACATGCGCACTGCGTAAGGAGCAAATGCACTGCTACTCACACAGTGTGCGTGTGCAAATCCCCCAGTCTGCTTCATGACCAAGGCGGGTCTTGAACTCACAGCCTCTTGGTTTCTACTTTGGAGACTTAATGAGTAGAGCAAACTGGCTCCCTTACATACTTATCAAGCTTGGCAAAATCCTTCATCCAGTGCATCATTAATGTTCTTATATGAGATACTATAATTTATCAAATCCTAAAACCCAGATAGTTTTCGACGGCATTTTAGTCATACAGTTGTTTCTAGGAGGAAATCATAAATATTTTTCTGGAAAGTTGGTAATGTTTAAATAACATAAAAGTATATTTGCCTGAGAATTCTTATAAATCTTTTATAATAGCAATTTATCAACACTGTTATATTAATGACAACATAGAAAAATTGATGACTTAACGACAAAATGTTGTGTCTTCCCACTTTCATGACAAAGATTAAAAAAACTAAAGATTTTTTGAGTACCATTTTTAATTCAGTTTTTATCCACTTAATTATCATACCATCCACCCCTCACTTAACTGGGTTTCTGATCACATCACAAAATTGTTGATTACTCTTTCCTGAGATGGAGTTATATCAGCAGCATTTCCATAATGTATTTAGGAAATGAAATAATATGTGAGGATGACTTGCACAGAGCACATAAGTTAGATCCCCCCCCCTTTCCCACAATCCATTTAGAAAGGGCAATGAGAGGAGGGAAAGATTTTTTGGGGGGGTGGAAGAGAGATTCTGCCTGGGGAAGAACCAGATCAGAGGAGGAAACCTACAGCTGCATAAAAAAGGGTTGGTGGGAGATTTGTACTTTCTGACTCCCCAAATCCTGTCAGTGCAGCATTACAGCGAAGTGGGCCTAGCTCAGGTCTCCTCTCTGGGCCTCCTGGGAGAGGAAAAATCCCTGACAATTTTCTTCTTGACAAATCCGTGTTTCTGATAACCAACCTGTTGCTTTCAGGGAGTTCATAAATCTCCTTTTTTCTGTTGTTCAACTATATTCTGTCAAAATCTATATTGGTGGGATATCATTGACAAATTTTTGTGAACTTTTTTCGTTCTTAACAAAACATTAACTTGTAAGATAATAGTAACACCTATTTTCCTCATGAAGCATGTCTGTAAATTAGAAAAGTACAGAAGAAAGATTCAAATGTGAAAAAGCATTTCGGATAAGGAACAAAGTTTTCTGCTTTTAAAATTGCTGCATGTTCCCATTCTAGTTCCATCCTTTCCTGAAGAAGAATGAGTTTGTCAATTTTTTGAAATTTAAACTCTACATGGACCCAAATGGGGAGGTAGCAGCATATTTGTTCATTCGGGCAACTTGATTCTTCCCAGAAATGATCCCAGGAAAGAGAGACTGGAGTATTTTGTAAGACAGAGACTTTATATCGACAAAGATATCCTTTCACGGCTAAAGTTGCTCAACAAGGTAGGAGAAAGTTTGGTGTCTTTCCTCTGTTTTCCAAAGCCTGAGGTCCCATTTCAAAAGAACTGATGCTTTTCCCCAAAGGTGGTTGACCTTCAGCAAGAACTGAATCTGGGCAGTAGAAATTGGATTTTTTCCCTTAGGCTGCTTGGGAGACTTCAATAGTGTTCCATTTTGTGGACCACGTACAATTAAGGGTCTTCATCAAACGGGTGAGAAACCCACAAGGGCTGGGGAATGTATCGCTAGTAGCTACTGGTTGTTTGCTCCTTCTGTCCAGAATAGCAATGAAGGCGGCAATCCTGCTGACTGGGGCCTGAATCCAGGCTTGGACTGTATGAGATGGGATTGAATTATGAATGGACGCAGGTCCTTTTGGCTCCATTCAGGGAAAGAAGCTTCCTCTCGTCCTGCTTGGGGAAAAGTGTCTCCTGAAGGGGCAGGTCCATAATCTGGGAGGCTCTTAAGGAGGCTAGACCTGGCCAGAGCTCTCCATGCCTTCCTTTCATCCTCCTTGGGATGGAGCAATGGGCCTTCTGCTCTAAGGAAGCAACTCCAAGGCTTTCGGTTCCCCTGAAATTATCAAGATTGTTCTGATATCATAGCTTAAAATTATGGGTGTAAGAAGAGGGGACAAATGTGTGTTAATGGGGTCATGTGAAGGAACCGACTGGTTATCACTTAATGCTAAAATCTTTTCTCAGTTCCATCCAGTGGTGGAATTCAAATTTTGTAACAACCGGTTCTGTGGGTGTGGCTTAATTTGTGGGCGTGACTTGCTGGTCACATGACCGGATGAGCATGGCTTGGTGGCCCTGTGACTGTCATACGAAATACAAGTGGTCCTCACTTCATGGCCAGTTGCTTAGCAAGTATTCAAATTTATGACTCATCCCCCCAGAGCTCCTTGACCTGTTTTTCGAGTTTTGACAACCACAAACACACACACACACACACACACACACACACACAGAGAGCTTTCTAACCCTGCTATTCTTTGATTGTGTAATGATCTCCTGCTGGAGCAGGGGGTTGGACTAAATGACCTCTGTGATCCCTTGCAGGCCAGCCCTAGAGTGCTGCTTCAAAAAGTCTTCTGAAATCAGGGTTTGTGTCCATCTTTCCTTTTTTTTCTCTCTCTCTCCCTCCTTCCATGTATTTATCTGTCCATCCATATATCTCATTCACTTTCTCCTCCCTCCGTCTCTTCCTTTCTTTTTCTTTCTTTGTCCCCTCCTTCCATCTCTCCCTTTTTTTGTCTATCCCTTTTCTTCCTTTTGCTTCCTTTCTCTCTTTTCTTTTTTCCTCTTTCTCTGTTGTTTCTTGTCTCTCTCTTCCTCTCTCATTCCCTCTTTTTCTCTCTTCCCCTCTCTTTTTGCACTCTCTGCATCTTTCTCTGTGTGTGTCTCTCTCTCTGCCTCTTTCCCTATCTTCCCCTCTCACCCCCACCCCACTTTGTGTGTGTGTGTGTGTGTGTGTGTGTGTGTGTGTAAAAGAGAGGCATGGATAAGTCTGACCAGGTCTGGTCTCTTTAAGAACCTCCCCAACTATGAACTGCCCCTTTCAGGGAACACTTTTCCCCAAGCAGGACGAAGCTTCTCTCCCAATGGGACCAAAAGGACCTCCACCCAGTCATGATTCAAATTAATCTGAATTCAGGCCCCAGTCAACAGAATTCCCTTGTTCTTTGCTATTTTGGGCACAAGAAATAAAGAAACCTGAAGCTCTCAGTGACACATTTCCCAGCCCTTGTGGGTTTCTCACCAGTTTATAGAAGGTACTAAACCATAGATGAATCCCAAAATGGAGCAGTGTGAGAAGGTAAGGGTAACGGTGGGGGATAATGAAGCAGCTGGGTCCCTATCTTCCCCTCTGTTAGGGATAACATTGTTCACCCTAACTGTTTTAGGTGAAATACTAACTATAAATCATAGTTAATGTATGCAGCTTTAAATGTAAAATAGCAATTGTGGGTGTGGTTATGAAAACCATATAAAAGTAGCAAGGCTACAGCTTGCTCGCTCTCTCTCTGGCTTTGATGATCCCTGATTACTGCTTGGAAGCAAGACTGCATTGCTCGAACGGGAGAGACAACGGACTGATTTATGTGAACTGACAATAGGATATTCTACATGGACTTTGCTAACTGAATATCCCTGAATGGACTGACTACATGGTAAATGAATATTGGACTGTTTTTGACTATGCTATAAACTTATACTGGAATAAAATATATTCTTGATAGCACAAGCGTATCTGTTATTTTTACTGTATGTTAATAAACATACAAGCTTAGCTCACTCATTTATCTGTGTGCCTATCTGACTAACGCTGCACATTCTGTTTAGCTTGCCTACCTAACCCTGGTTGGGGAACCCAGGCTTAACACTGGTTATGGGCCCAGAGGCTGCAAAGTCAGTTTAACTAGGTTAAACAGATTTATGTAAAAAGTGAGAGTTTGTGTTGTTATACATTACAGTAAACAGACAGCTGTGTTTTATTAATTATATTTTTATATCCATATAAGAAAACATGGCACAAGTCAATTTACAAAGTTTGTCCCTTATATCCAAGCTGGATGGAACAAACTATGTATCATGGTCTACAAAATGTAGTCTACTTCTACGAGGAGAAGGTCTGTGGAACATAATTGAAAATCCACCAAACGTAGAAGAATGGGATCCAGAGGATGAGGAAGACAGACTAAAGATAGAAGAATTTAAGCATAAAAATCAACAAGCCATTTGCATAATTGCGTTAACCTTAACTGATCAACAGCTTGTTTATATCCACGGAGAGAAAACGGCTTTTGGGTGTTGGCAGAAGCTGAAGAGGATTTATGTCCGAGATAAGGTTGGTTCTCACATAAATCTAACACGGAAGCTTTTCAGGACGCATCTCCAAACAAATGGTGATATGCAGAGTCATTTAAAAACTATGCAAAGCATTTTCCAGGAATTAAATGAAAAGGAGCTTATATTCTCTAAACAACATCAAATTTATATAATTCTATCTTCCCTTGATGAAAGTTATGATAACTACGTAACTTCACTTGAAATTTTGCCAAAGGAAAATTTAACTTTAACTGATATAACTGGCAGATTGATTGAAGAGGCCAGAAGAAGGCATGAAAGAGATGAATTAAGGAGGGAGCAACCTCAAAAAGAAGATAATAAATCTCCTACTGCATACGCAATTAAAAGGTGCTTTAATTGTGGAGGAAGAGGACATTTGGCAAGATTTTGTAAAAAGGCAAAGCGCCAGAACGCTGGCCAGAATACTAAAAATCATCAAAAGCTAACTAAACATTTAGAGTTAGCCATGTATACTAACGGAGCTGTAAGAAATAATTTATGGGTGGTTGACAGTGGGGCATCCCATTGTATAACAAATGATAACAAAAATTTTGTTAAAATGACCCAGAGTAAACAGCAGATATCGTTAGCCAATGGCTGGAAACTGAAAGCTAAAGGTGAAGGTATAGCATATTGTTCTTTTATAAAAGAGAATGTAAAAATGTTATATGTACCACAACTTAAGTTTAATCTAATTTCAGTTAGAATTTTGGTTAAACTAGGATATGTAGTTACATTTAAGGGAGATAACTGCATACTTACAAAAGATGATAAGAAAATTACTGCATCTTTAAGAGATGGATTATATGTGTTAAATGATGATGGTTTAAAGGTGGCTAACACAATTTATGAAAACCAGAAAACTCATGATGAATGTATTCACTTGTTACATAGAAGGCTAGGGCATTTAAATTTTAAAATGCTTAAGAAAACTGTTGAATTGTCTAAGGGAATAAGTTTGAAACCTTGTGATAAGTATTTGCAATGTAATGCCTGTAATCAAAATAAGAGCAGGGTCATACCAGCTAATAGAGTTGATGGATTTACTACTAAAGAGCCTTTAGAAGTAGTATTTGCTGATTTAATAGGTCCGAAAAAACCAAGTGTAGGAGGAGCTCGCTATATACTTAGTATAATGGATCACTATTCTAGATATGGGTTTTGCTATTTAATGAAGAGCAAAACTGAAACATATCAAAATATATTTAATTGGCTAAAATTTGCTGAAAGAAAAACAAAAAGAAAATTAGTGACTCTCATCACTGATAATGGCACTGAATTCACAAATAACAAATTTAAAAACAGAATAAGACAATTGGGGATTCAGCATAAAATGTCTGCACCATATAGGCCACAACATAATGCCTTTATAGAAAGAAGAGGCCAAACATTACAATCAATGGCACAAACTATGATGTCTGATTCAGGATTACCTGACAATTTATGGGGAGAAGCAATAATGTGTGGTAATCATATATTAAATAATGTTGTTAATTCAACAACAGGTGAATTACCATTCACACTGTGGCATGGTACAAAACCTGATTTAAGTTACATGCACACATTTCGAGCACCAGCATGGGTGCATATCCCCACACAACTTAGATACAAAGGACAGCATAGAGCTAAAAGATTGATTTTTGTAGGTTACACCTCTAATCATAGATCCTATAGATTCTGGGAACCAGGAACATCTAGAGTTTACACCAGTGCTAGTGCAAAATTCCTAGAACATGTAGGATGGAATAGATTAGAGCAAGATTCAAACAATGAAATATTTATTGAACCCTACAAAAGTCATAAAGATGAGATTAGCTGTAAAAAGAGTCCAATTAAAAAAGAAGTCCACGAAGAGCAAATAGGACCAGAACAAGAGGAAATAGTTGATCAGGAAGAATTACATGATCAAGAACAATTAATAGAGGAAAGTCCACCTGCAAGTCCTATAATACCTAGACGTACTACACGTGTAACTAGACCACCTGATAGGTATCAAGCAAGTATAGTTTGCCAAGTAACTAAAGTTCCAACTAGTGTAGAAGAACTTAGGATGTATCCTGCTAAGGATCAGGAGAATTGGCAAAAGGCAATGGAAAAAGAACTAAATTCATTAAAGGTAATGAAAGTGTATGAAGATGCCAAATTACCTCCAGGACAAAAATCCATTGGGTGCAAATGGATATTTAAAGTAAAAACTGGAAATGATGGGACTGTTACCCATAAAGCTAGATTAGTTGCTCAAGGATTTAATCAAACTGCATCTGATTACGATGAAGTTTTTGCGCCAAGCCTTAAAGCTACATCGTTAAGAACAGCATTAGTGTGGGCAGCTAAGAAAAACTATATCGTTAATCATTTAGATGTAGAAACTGCTTATCTACATGCACCATTGCAGCACACTATATATTTAAGAAAACCAATTGGCATAAAAGAAAATAATATAAATAGCAATGATTGTTGGAAACTCAAAAAGAGTCTTTACGGGTTAAAACAATCTGGGTTTGAGTGGAACCAATATATTGTGAAAGAGTTAAACAATATAGGTTTTAAATCTGGTTTAGCAGATCCGTGTGTATTTAAAAGAGAAAATAATGGAACGGTGTCATTATTATTGTTATTCACTGATGATATTGCTTTAATAACTAAAACTAATAATGAGGCAAATGAGATAATATCATTATTAGCCAAGAAGATAAAAATAAAGCATTTAGGTGAAATAAAAAGATATCTAGGATTGACAATAAATAAGACAAATCATGGTTTTAAAATATCTCAAGAAGATAAAATTTGCCAATTACTTAAAAATTATAAGATGGAACTTTGTAAACCGGCAAAGACTCCAATGAGTCAAGAAGTTTGCCAAATTAATGATCAAAGTCCCAAGTTTGATAAGTCCATATATCAATCTTTGATTGGTAGCTTATCATATATAAGCAATTGGTCAAGGCCAGATATTGCTTATAGTATAAATCAGCTGGCACGTTTTAATTCAGATCCAAAAGAATATCATTGGAAATCTTTAAAACGAATATTGAGATATCTGAAGGGAACTATAAACCATGCATTATATATAGAGCCAAAGGGTGATTTGAGTCTTAGTGCTTATGCAGATGCAAGTTTTGCAACTGATATAAACACTAGAAAATCAACATCTGGTATGGCTATATTATTTGGTAAGACACTGATAGGATGGAGGTCAATCAGACAACAGCATATTAGCTTATCTACAATGGAAGCTGAATTTTCATGTCTATCATTATTATGCACTGATTTGATTTTCTACAAACAGTTGTTGTTGGACATGGGAATAACTATAAAAGATCCCATTATGGTATATGAAGATAACCAATCAGCTATAAAGTTAGCTACTAGTATTGCTGTAAAAACTAGATCAAAACATACTGACCTAAGATATTTGAATGTAAGAGAAGCAGTGAAGAATGAACTGATAAGATTGGAATACTGCATGTCAGAGGAAAACATAGCAGACCAATTTACAAAAGCTCAAGGAGCAACTAAGTTTAAAGAAAGTTGTGAAAAATATAATTTAAAGTTGTAAATGTTTCATAGTTATTATTGTAACCTAAAATGGGGAGAATGTTAGGGATAACATTGTTCACCCTAACTGTTTTAGGTGAAATACTAACTATAAATCATAGTTAATGTATGCAGCTTTAAATGTAAAATAGCAATTGTGGGTGTGGTTATGAAAACCATATAAAAGTAGCAAGGCTACAGCTTGCTCGCTCTCTCTCTGGCTTTGATGATCCCTGATTACTGCTTGGAAGCAAGACTGCATTGCTCGAACGGGAGAGACAACGGACTGATTTATGTGAACTGACAATAGGATATTCTACATGGACTTTGCTAACTGAATATCCCTGAATGGA
>BLBF01000335.1:398689-415339 GCA_015471245.1 Laticauda colubrina
TATATATATATATATATATATATATATATATATATATATATATATACCTTTGAAATCCCTACTCGCCAGCCTTTTTGTAAATTTTAACTCTAGTATTTTTGCTTTTTATTTTAAAGGGAAAGCCTCAGAGCTCTTTCTTTTTTCTTTTCTTTCTTTTTTTTTCTTGCTTCTTCGCTTCTTCAATTTATTTCAATTGGATTAGGGTCTAGAAGAACCTGAAGACCTTTCTTTTTCCCTTTTCCTTTTTTCTTTTTTGGTTTTGGGCTTTTTACTATTGGATTTCCTTTTTTTGATTTTTTTGGACTATATCTTGGTTACTATACCAGCAGGATTCAAAGTCAAAGAGAGCTTGAAGCCTTGGAAATATTAAAATGAGCAGGAAACCAAAATCATTCGGCATTTTTCCTTCTACCTCTGCTTCCCCAATACCTGAAGGACAACTTTTAATTCAGACAATGTTGAAGCAAGATAAGGAACAAGAAAAAGTAAATTTACAGATGATCATGCAAGGAATTCAAGATATTAAGAAAAAAATAGATACTATGGATAAAAAAATAGAGAAATCTGATGAAAATTTTAAACAAATGATGGGAAAGTATGAGGAGAGATTCCAAAAAATTGAGGAAGAAGGAAAACAGAGAGAGGAGAAGATTGGAAATATTGACACTAGATTAACAGTGGTAGAACAAGAAAAAAATGGGATGTTGAGGTGGGAGATGGAAAGATCAGAATTTTATCTTAGATTCCAAAATATAGAAGAGGAAAAAGGAGAAAACTTGGCTGCGATAATGATAGAAATATTGGCAGATCTTCTGGAAATTACCGAGGAAAAGATGATGGACGGAGTAGATGAGATATACCGAGTTTATACAAGATATGCGATGAGAAATAAACTACCAAAGGAAGTACATATTAGATTTACCAAAAAATCCATCAGAACACAAATATTACAAGTGGCAAGAGAGAAAGCATTGAAATATAAAGGCAAAGAGATTGTGGTTTTAAAACAAATACCTAGAAGAGTGAGAGAGATGAGAAGAGAATACCGATTTTTGACCAAAATGCTACTGGAAAATGAAGTGAACTATAGATGGCTGATACCAGAAGGACTAATTTTTACGTGGCAAGAGCAGAGACATAGAATTGACTCGAATGAAAAAGCAGAACTTTTCTATGCAGAATTTTTCGGAAGAAAAAAAGAGGAGGCAGAGAAAGAGGTCTCATTAATTGAGTTTCAGGAGGAACAACTGGAGATTGAAAAAGAGAAAGGAGTTGTAGGTGGACAGGTAGACAGTAAAGAACAACGTGAAGTGAGAGCTACGAGAGCTGTTAGACCTAAATATAAAGCATAATCATGGAAGAAAAAAAACTGATTACAATGAATATAAAGGGACTTAACTCAGCTGTTAAAAGAAGGAAAACCTTTCACAAATTAGAGAAATTAAAATTTGATATAATTTGCTTACAGGAAGTTCATATTAAAAAGCAACATGAGCAATTCTTAGTACAGTCAAAATTAGGGAAAATATTTACTTCTTTGATTCAATGTAAGAAAAGAGGAGTGGTTCTCTACATTAAAGAAGATATTCCAGCAAAACTGATCTACACGGATGAAGATGGAAGAGTATTAATGGTGGAAATAATGGATAATAATAAAAAAATACTCTTGATTGCAATTTATGCTCCGAATGATAAACAAGAAGAGTTTTATAAAAAATTACATATGGAAATAATTAGACTGGACTATGTTAACATAATTATGATGGGAGACTTTAATGGAATTGTGGACAATAAATTGGACTATATAACAACAACAACAAAACAAAATAGAAAGATTCTCCCTAAATCTTTTTTTAAAATGACAGATGAATTAACTTTAAAAGATATTTGGAGGGAAAGAAATGTTAAAACTAAACAATATACTTTTTACTCTAATAGACATTTATCATGGTCCAGATTAGATATGATTTGGATCTCAACAGAATTAATATCTACTATTCAAGAAACAAATATTGAAATAAGTACTTGGGCAGATCATAGTCCAATGACAATTAAATGGAAGGGACAAAAAAAAAGATCGAGATAGACATTAAACAATACTATTTTAAAGGAGAAAGACTTTATACAATGGATGGAGAAGGAATTGGTGTTTTTTTTTAAAGAAAATAAAAAAGAAGATACTTCAATACAGAATGTTTGGGATACAATGAAGGCATATGTAAGAGGCTTGATAATAGACTATACAAGAAAAAAGAATATTAGGAAAAGACAAACCTCCAAGGCCTTGGAAGATGAATATATAAGACTTGAAAAAGAATTACAGAAAATACCACAGAAAAAAGATATTAAATTGAAACTGGATGTAATTAAGCATAAAATGGAATTAATAGAGAAAGAAGAATTGGCACAGAAAATTAGAAATTCTAAACAGAATTATTTTGAAGATGCAAATAAACCAGGTAGATGGCTAGCATATAAACTGAGAAAGGAGAAGGAATCAAGAAAAATATTGAAACTAATAGATGATCAAGGTCAAGTTTGTTGTGGTAATAAGGAGAAAAAGGAAATTATTCGAGATTATTATGGACAACTATATAAACAAGAGAATATTGATGAGGAAAAAATTAAACAGTATTTACAGAATGTTAACTTACCGAAGATACCTAAAGAGAATGAAGAAATGTTAGAAAGCAATATAACAATGATGGAATTAAATGAAGCATTTAAAAGACAAAATAATGGGAAAGCACCAGGTCCAGATGGGCTTCCGGAAGAATTCTACAAAAAATTTCAAGAATCATTGAACACCCCATTGTTAGAAATTATGAATGAAGTTATGTTAAAGAAGATGACACCTAAAACATGGTCAGAGGCTTATATTACACTTATTTTAAAGGAAGAGGCTGACCTGTTGCAAATTAAGAACTATAGACCTATTTTCTTATTGAATGCAGATTATAAAATCTTTGCTTCAATCTTAGCAGAAAGATTGAAAAAATATTTAAATAATTTTATTCATCCAGATCAAAATGGATTTCTGCCAAAGAGACAAATTAGAGACAATATGAGAGTAATTTTGGATACCTTGGAATATTATGAGGCTCATCCTGAAAAACAAATGGCTTTGATATTCCTAGATGCTCAAAAGGCATTTGACAACGTGAACTGGAGATTTATGTTATTACTATTGGAACAGATGGGCTTTGCCAGAAAATTTATTTAAGCAATAGAAGCCATATATAATAAACAGACAGCAAAGGTAATGATGGAGGGAGAATTTACAGATGTTATTAATATAAGAAGAGGCACAAGACAAGGATGTCCCCTATCTCCTTTGTTATTCGTATTAACTTTGGAAGTGTTGAATAGAAATATTAGAGATGACAAAAATATAAAAGGAATGAAAATTAAAAAGGAAGAATTTAAACTACAAGCTTTTGCTGACGATTTAGCTTTTATTCTGGAAGACCCGTTAGAAACCGCTCCAAAGTTATTGGAAAAGATAGAGACATATGGTGAAATGGCTGGCTTGAAAATAAATAAAGATAAAACAAAGATTTTGACAAAAAACATGTTATTGAGACAAAGAGAAGAACTGACAGATCTTTTGAAAATTCAAGTTACAAATAAGGTTAAGTATCTGGGGATATATTTGACAGCAAGATGTAGCACATTAAAAGAGAATAATTATATTAAACTCAAACAACAGATAATTACAGATTTGAAGAAATGGGAAAATTTACAACTGTCATTAATAGGGAGAATTTCAACAATTAAGATGAATATTTTACCTAGAATTTTATTTCTCTTTCAAACAATACCAATTAGACTTGGAAAAGACTATTTTGAAGATTTAAATAAAACTATGTTGAAGTTTATATGGCAAGGTAAAAAAGCGAGAATAAAGTTAAAACTTTTGCAAGATGCTAGAAATAGAGGAGGTTTTGGCCTGCCTAATTGGGAATTGTATTATCAAGCTGCAAGTTTGATGTGGGTCAAAGAATGGATAACATTAAGAAAACATAGATTGTTGACATTAGAAGGACATGATTTATTGTTGGGCTGGCATGCTTTTTTATGGTACAAGGGAACTAAAACACAGGGGTATTTCAGAAGACATTATATACGGGAGTCTTTGTGGTTAAATTGGGAGAAGATAAAAAAACAATGTTACCTGAAAATTCCAGTTTGGTTATCGACTATTGAAGCATTTTCCTATCCTATGATCTATAAAAAGGAACAAACAGTTAGATATGGGGAACTGTTGGATGAAAAGGGTGGACTTAAAACGATCCAAAACTTAGAGGAACAAGGTATAAGGATGAATTGGTTTTCATATGTGCAAATACACTCAAGATATCTTGAAGATTTTAAAATGGAAGGATTCTATAATAAACAGACTGATTTAGATAAGATATTGATGGGTACTGATGAGAAAGTGATTAAAAAGTTATATGGTTATTTATTGGGAATTAAGCTAGAGGAAGAACAAGTTAAAGAAACTATGATTGCTTGGGGGAAGAATTTTGGATATGGGATTGATTTAGAGCAATGGCAAAAATTGTGGTCTCAAAATTATAAAATGACAATGTCAATAGCATATAAAGAAAACTTGTATAAGATGTTTTACAGGTGGCACCTTCCCCCAACAAGAATAGCAAGAATGTTCAAGAACAAATCTGAAAAATGTTGGAAATGTCATCAGATACCTGGCTCATACTATCATATGTGGTGGACTTGTGAGAATGCCAGAAAATATTGGACTAAAATTCACATGTGGTTGGAAAAAATGACAAAGAAACACATAGATTTGAAACCAGAGATCTTTTTATTGGGAATTTTACCTGAAATATATAATAAAGACTTGAAATATTTGATTGTAAATGTATTAACAGCGGCTAGGATTGTATTTGCTAAAAACTGGAAGAATGAGAAAATACCATTGCAGGAAGAAATTATTAAGAAAATATTGGAATGTGCTGAGATGAGTAGATTGACATTTGAAATTAGAGAACAAGAAGATAAACAATTTTATGAAATTTGGGGTTTTTTTATCAATGGTTAGATGATAAAATACAATAATAGAGCATTAGTATTATATCTATGAAGGGTTTTTAGGATTGATTTGTTATGATTATATGATAAGTTATAGAATAAACTGTTTGAAGTATTGTTATCTCACAAAGCATGAATGATTAAAAGTATAGTCAGAAAAAGATTTTTTTATTTTTTTTTTAGTAATATTAGAATATGGATTGACAATATGAGTGGTTATGCAATATAACTGTAATTGACACTATAAAATGAATGCACAAAACTGATGAACCAACCGATACACCGGAAGTATATATGAGAGTAGATGTTTTTAATGTTTTGTACGTTTGTCTATTTGTAGAAAATTAATAAAATTAAAAAAAAAAAAAGAATTGCAACCTGGCAGGTAAGTTTCTCTAGAAAGATTAATTGATTCATAATTTACCTTTAGTAATGGAGGTTCCTATCAATATTCTAAATATTTCAAAGGAAGTCTTTCAATTCCTAAACTTTCCCTCAATTTCATAGCTTATCAAAAATACACCATGGCTATGTATTTTAAAAAAGTGATACACTTATTTTCCCTCTCTGGAGATATTAAAAAATCCATTCCAGAATATGTTCCTGATAATCACTTGTTCCCAAAGAACGTACAATATATCTTGAAATGCAAAGGACAAAAAAAAATATGTCTTTTTTTCAACTTTCTTTGATACAGAACAATGCACCAACTGTCCAGATGAAAAATACCCAAATAAAGAAAGAGTCCAATGTATCCCCAAAGTTATAGACTTCCTGTCTTATGAAGAACTTCTGGGCATCATCCTGGTCTCTTTTGCCCTATTCTTGTTCCTAACAACAAGCCTTGTTTTAATCATCTTCATTCAATACCGAGAAACTCCCCTTGTCAAAGCCAACAACCGGGACCTCTCCTACATCCTCTTGGTCTCCCTCTTGCTTTGCTTCTTATCTTCTTCTCTCTTCATTGGTCAACCAAGGAAAGTCACCTGCTTTCTCTGACAAATGGTCTTCAGCATCATCTTCTCAGTTGCTGTATGTTCTCTCTTAGCCAAAACCATTACAGTGGTTCTGGCTTTCCTGGCAACAAAACCAGGAGACCAAGTGAAGAGATGGTTGGGGAAGAACTTGGTCAATTCCATCATCCTTTCTTCTTCTGCTGTCCAAATTATCATCTGCTCCATCTGTCTGGGAGTTTTTCCCCCTTTCCCTGACTCTGACCTCCACTCCCAGCCTGGAGAGATCATCCTGCAATGCAACGAAGGGGCCATTGTCATGTTCTATGTCACCCTCAGCTACATGGGCTTCCTGGCTGCCATCTGCTTCATGGTGGCTTTCCTGGCCAGGTATCTTCCTGGGGCCTTCAAAGAAGCCAAGATGATCATCTTCAGCATGCTGGTCTTCTGCAGTGTCTGGGTGAGTTTTGTGCCAACCTACCTGAGCACTAAAGGGAAACATATGGTGGCTGTGCAGGTCTTCTCCATCCTGGCCTCCAGTGCTGGTCTGCTGGTCTGCATCTTCATCCCCAAGTGCTCCATTAATCTTCTGAGATCAGACCTAAACACAAAAGAGCATCTCACAGCCAGAACAAATGTAAAAACTTGAGATATAACGTCATTATGAAAGTGGAAGAATTGTGAATTTTTCTTTTATTTGATTTCCATTTAGATAGTATGCAGGAGTCAAAGAAAATGATATCTGCATGTTTCAAAATGGGGAATTGCTGAATGATTGGAATTCTTGTAGTTCCCTCCCCTTTCAATAAATATTGCTAAAGAGACCTCTGTAAAATTCAGAGGAATTCAGCTGTTCAGCAACAACGAATGAACATGACACCACATAAAAAACAATAGATGTATTTGTTCCTACTGACAGCAGCTAAATGTGTGGGTAGGTGTGAAAGAATGAGAAGGAAAAGAGGTCAGGACATAGCTGTGGGAACCAAACACCAGCCTGATTGACTGATCTTCTCCCTAAAAATGCCAGAATGATGTGAAATGCCATGTTTGACTGGCTCTCAGCTGAGGAGGCAAATCTTCATCCCTCTTACATGAGTCTTTCCTGATTTCCTGATACAACCTCCTTTTCAGAAAGAATTCAGCAGAACAGCTGTCTGGGATTTCATTTTGGGATTATTTTTATTTTGGTATATACTTCAAAGCAAAAAAAAAAAAGTAAATAAAAAAATAAAGTGCACAAAGAAATTTCCACTGTATATTTTTTTTCTTTCATCCACCAGAGAAATAAAATAGCAGTTTTCAGGCCCTATAATTTCCCACTCCACAGTTTGTACCTTGAGCATTTCTATGCTTCTCCTCCAAGCTTGTCTTCTCTGTGAAGGGCTGGAGAAGATGTCCAGAGAAAGGGGACCTTGGGACTCTTCCCAGGAGGAGGTTGCAGGTATCCTGTCTCAAGGCAGCCGCATCATTGACCAGGTCACAAACCTTTAGTGCCTGGAGGGCAGAGCTGGCATTGTGACGATACGGCATGCGATCTTGGAGGTCCAAGATCACTGCTGATATCTTTGCTCCTGGACGGTTCATCTGGACTTAAACCGTCACGAAGAGATGGTGAAAGTGAAGAGCGCATCCAGTTGATCACAGGGATATCACAAAATCCCTGGTAGATCCAGGAGAAGCTTTTCTTGCCAGTGGCGAAGAGGCAGCCATTAAAGCTGCTGAAGTTGGGACAGCTCCGAAACGGAAGAGAATGGAAAGAGAAAGTGTGCCGGTTTGGTGAGAACCATTTCTTTATTTTAAGATTTAAAAGGACACCCTAAGGAAAATAAGAATTTGTAAAAGTTTTGACAGAACTGACTAAATGGCGATTTTAAACAGGAATATCAAAGTAATGGTTTTTTTTTTCTTCTTAATTTGGACTTTCTATACGTGGCTGTATATTTTAAGATTGGACTGTTTTTTTCTTTTCATTAATTTTTTTTTCTTTCATTTTGTGACATTCCGGGCTGGAGACTCCCTTTCTGCTATTTTTTTAAAAATATTTGTTTCTTTTTTCTCTTTTTTTCAATCCTTATTAACTTTGTTGGGAAAGAAGGGGGAAAGTAAAAGTTAAAGCCCCTGTCACACTGCACCAACGGATGCAAAGAGGATGTAAAATGGACAAAAAACCTTGCCATCCATTGGAAAATGCGATGTACTCACTGCCTCCGTTTTGCTTCCTCTCTATCTGTGCAGCATCCGTTTATTGACGTTTCATCTGCTCCAAAAGTTTTGGGCTGACTAAAACTTTTGCACGGAAAATGTATCCAATTCGTCCATTCTGCATCCGCTATGCATCCGCTACGCGTCCGTTACGCATCCGTTACACATCTGCTATATCAGCTAGGTGTCCGCTATGCATATGCGCAACTCCATCCGCCCGGATGCAGGGAGGAAGCGGAACGGATGTGGAATGGATGCAGAACGGATGCATAATGGATGCAGCACGGAAACAAAGTGTTTAAAACGTTAAAAACGTCCACAGAGGGGACCTATCTCGGATATTAAGGATGTCTACAGGATGCCTAGAGGATGCCTAGAGGATGCAAAGGGACACCTATACTGCCCATAAAAAGGGGGAGCAACTCATCTGCATCTCACTTTCAGCCCAGCAGCCCAGCTGTGCAGACCTCTGCAGCCTTCATGTGACTCTTCCTCTTCCACAGCATCCAGTCATGTCCACTGTGGACTGCATCAAAATCCTTTTGGCAGCCAACATCCTTCTGCAACACTGCGAAACCATCTACAGTCTCTGTGAACTCTACTACGGGAAGAAAAGGAGGCACCCAAAAAAAGTCTGGGTCCAAAGATGGTTAGCCAGAAGAGCACAGTCCGTACTTTACGACAAGCTGATGGTGGAGCTCAGGAGCGAAGACACTCGGGCGTTCCAGAACTTCATGAGGATGCCTCCAGCCATGTTTGATGAAGTTGTCCAGCGCCTGACACCCAGGTTGACCAAGGGAAACACCAACTTCCCACCCAGCCTGGAACCTGGGCTCAAGGTGGCACTCACTCTGCGCCACCTGGCCTCAGGGACTACCTACAGGAGGATGCAGTATGGCTGGAGGGTGCCACCCAGCACCATCAGCTTTGTGGTCAGAGAAGTGGTGCAGGCCATCATCGAAGAATACAAGGAGGAGATCCTCCAGTGCCCCTCCACTGAAGAAGGCTGGAAAAAAGTTGCAGAGCAGTGGTATCAGAAGTGGAACTTCCCCCACACCGTTGGAGCCATCGATGGCAAGCACGTGGCCTGCAAAGCGCCAGCCAAGTCGGGGTCCACTTATCACAACTACAAGGGCTTCTTCAGCATCATCCTCTTCGTCATGGTCAATGCTGACTACAAGTTCATGTACATCGATGTTTCAGGCAACGGCTCATCTTCAGATGCCCAGGTATACAACGACAGTCACCTCAAAGAGGGGCTGGAAAGCAACCTCATGGTGGGCTTCCCAGATGCAGACCCGCTGCCCAACGACACGCAAGATGTGCCCTGCTTCAATGTGGTGGATGACGCCTTCTCCCTCACAACCTACCTCATGAAGCCCTACACCTCCAAATACCTCACCCGTGAAGAGAGTATCTTCAACTACAGGCTGTCCAGGGCAAGGTGGGTGGTGGAGAACGCCTTTGGCATCCTGGCCAACAGGTTCCAGGTACTTCTCACCAACATGCAGCATCACCCACAGATCATGAGGAGGATTGTGGAAGCTTGCTGCATCCTGCACAATCTCATGCGCACCCGCTACCCAGTCTTGCAGAACAGGCTCGTGGACCTCCAGCAAGGCAATGGGGACATGGAGCCTGGGGAATGGAGGCAAGGGCAAAACCTGATCAACACTGAGGATGTGCAAGGCCCCAACAGAGCCTCACGTGAGGCGAAGAAGCAGCGCAACCTCCTGAAACACTGGTGCAACTCCCCAGCTGGAGCGGTGGAGTGGCAAGACAGGATGGTAGATGCTTAATGGATGCTTCCTTCAGCCTGTCTCATCACACTGATGAGATTGTCCCATGTATGTTGGGTGTGCCTACAATGAACAGGGCATTTAATAAAGAGTTGTGTTTATGTTGACATGTGTGGATCAATTCTTACATTGTAATTGATAATGAAGGGCCATAGGTGTGGCACCTGGGAGGGTGGACCATACAGTCCCACTATGCTTGCACTGGAGGCTTATCTATCCCACAGCTATTACCCATCCCATAGGTATCCCTGCCCATCCCACAGCTATCCCTTCCCATCCCACAGGTATCCCTTCCCATCCCACAGCTATCTTAACCCATCCCAAAGGTATCACTGCCCATCCCACTGCTATCTTAACCCATCCCACAAGCATGCAAAGGCTAAACCATTTCTAAATGTTTCCACCCAGACTTTACAGAAAAAAATTAATGAAGCAAGTGTGTGAAACAAAGATAAACTTTATTAATAACAAGCTGTAAAATAAACATGACCCAAGTCAAGTGTCCAAATAAAGTCCACAAATATCCAGGCAGCCAGTCTCTGGCACTCCTCTTGGTCACTCGGAGGTGTGTTCCCAGTCTAAAGTGTTAGGGTGCAGGTGCTGTGGAGGTGGGTGCTGCTGCAGTGCTGGTCTGAGGTGTTGTTGGAGTGACTGGCCCTGAGAGGACAATAGGGGACGGTGTGTTGAGGAAGGTGTCGGACAGCTGGCTCAGCCCCGTGATGCTGAGAGGTCCTTCCTCCATGCCATGGGGTGTCAGCCCCAGTGCTGAGGACAGATGTACTGAGGCCGGGCTTGGCTGTGGGATGGAGGAAGGAGCAGTGTAGTGGGGCTGCCTGGTCTGCAGCGGGGTGAGGACTGGCGTGGGTGGCATCATTGGCATGGCTGGCATCGCTGTCGTGGGTGGCATTATTGTCATGGGTGGCATCGGTGGCATCATTGGAACCGGTGGCAACGGTGTCGCCCAATGACTCTGTGCCTGCATTTGGAAGGGCTGCTGTCTGTGCTGCTGGACCTCCAGGTAGCTGCAGCCCTGGTAAGTGAGGGGCTGTGGGAAGCCTTGGTATGGGAGGGACATCACCTGGGGTGGAGGAGCAGACCTGGACTGGGTGGGAGCAGGTGCCTCTGGGTCTGGAGGGTTGTTAAGCAGCGTGGTGATCCTCTCCTTCATCACCTGGTACTGGGGATCCACCATCTCCTTGAGGGTCTGGTTGACATAATTGAGGAAGGGCTTGCGGTTGGAGGAGGAGGATTCGATGGGGATCAGCTGAGAGACGAGACCTATGCTGGTGCGGATGGTGTCCCTGATCTCCACCAGGACCTTGTGACTCTGCCCCTCCTGCGGTCTGGCTCTCTGCCTTACTGTGGAGGCGGAGGTGTGGGTGGATGCGACTTCGGCAGCGGTGGACTCGATGTCTCCTTTCTCCCACTGCACCAGGGAGTCCTCCTTGCTCTCCACCACGCTTTCAACACCTGCCCAGGGGTTCTCCTCCATGGCACACTCCACAGATACCTGCATGGAGACAGGGACTGACTCTCGGCCGGAAGAGGACTGGGTCGCAGCAGGCTGCCGGAGAGAGAGGGTAGACAGAGAGGCTCCTGGTGCTCCTCGGTGGCGGATCTCACCCTCCAGGAAGCTGCACCTGGCCATGACGTAGGTCTCTCTGTCCGTCAGCTTAATCTGGCCTGGGCAGATTTTTTGAGGTGCAGCTTCCCGTGCCAGGTGTGCATGTGCTTCCACCAGCCGAGGAGCACATCCGATGTGTAGCCCAGACTCTCCACCCTCTCTCTCCAAGCAGCCTGCTTCCGCTTGGTGTCCCTGTACAGCCGGTGTCCCTTCCGCCACAGATAGTCATTCTCTCTCAGCCACTCCAGCACCTCATCCTCGTGCGCTTCCTCAATGTAGTACTGCCTCCTCTCCCGTTGTTGCATACGCCTCTTCCTCCCTTTGGCAGGACCAGATGGGCCCTCATCAGAGGGGCTTCCAGGTTGTAGGGGCTGCTCCTCCACACCAACAGCATCATCATCATCATCATCATCATCATCATCAGCATCATCATCAGCATCAGCATCATCACCGGCAGGATCATAATCAGCAGCAGCATAATCACCAGCAGGATCATAATCATCATCATCATCAGCAGCAGGATCAGCAGCAGCAGCAGCAGCAGCAGCAAGACCAGGATCAGCAGCAGCAGAGTAAGCACCAGCAGCAGGGTCAGCAAGACCAGGAACACGAGCAGAACGAGCAGGACCAGCAGGACCAGGAGCAGCTTCAGCAGAGTACGCAGCAGCAGAAGCACCACCGCCAGGAGCAGCTTCAGCAGAGTACGCATCAGAAGCACCATTGCCAGGAGCAGCTACAGCAGAAGCTCCAGCAACAGAAGAGCGAGCCCAAGCAGCAGAAGCCCCAGCAGAAGATGAGTCAGGGACATGGGGCAGGAGGGTGGCCCTTTCCCTCTTGCCAGGGATGGCGGCAGGTTGCTGAGACTTTCACTTCTTCCCCATGGTTGTGGGGTTGCTGGCTGGCAGGAAGGCTTGCAGGGAGGTTGGCAGGCACCAAGGCTGGCAGGAAGGCTGGCACCAAGGCTGGCAGGAAGCCTGTTAGGAAGCCTGTTAGGAAGCCTGGCAGGAAGGCTGGCAGGCAGACTGGCTGGCAGGGAGACTGGAAGGCAGGCTGGCAGCAAGGCTGGCAGGGAGGCTGGAAGGCAGGCTGGCAGCAAGGCTGGCAGGGAGGCTGGAAGGCAGGCTGCCAGCAAGGCTGCCAGGGAGGCTGCCCAGGAGGCTGGGAGGCAGGCTTGGAGGCAGGCTGGCAGCAAGGCTTGCAGGCAGACATGCAGGCAAGAACATGAGGTATCCAGCAGCAGGTCTTTCCTCCAAATGCTGGCCACGTGCGAGCTGCTTCCCTTTATATCCGGGGGGCTTGCGCAATGCATCCCCCCCACATGCGCAATTAACGCCAGGCATCCGCTAGGCTTCCGCTGTGCATTTGCTAGGCTTCCGCTGTGCATCCGCTTCATCCGCTGTGCATCCGCTGTGCATCCGCTGTATCTGTTCCGCATCCGCTTTGCTGAGGTCCCCCGGAAGCCCTGCGGATGCGCCATCCTCTCCCATCCGCTGGGCTTCCGTTCCGCATCCGCTTTGCATCCGCCCTACGTCCTCCCCGCGTCCGTGTTATCTGCTCCAATTATGCAAATTTTCACCCTTTTTGAGCACGGATACAACGGATGTAACATTTTTCTCTTCCGTTGTGTCCTTTTTGCATCCGTTGGGCAGTGTGACACGGCCTTAAGAAGCTTTGTAACATTGCCAACTAGAGGCTTGGAAATATTCTATTTCTTTGGAGACTAGTCAAAGCTGAGAAAGAAAGAACTGAGACTCCTTTCTCTTCTCAAGGACATTGCCATTTGATAAGATCGAGGGAAGAGCATGGGAGAGTATTATTGCAGGTGCTCTTCTGGGTTTCTATCAACAGCTGGACGCTGATGTTGAAGCTTATAAAAGGCGAAAAGTCAGTGGAGAAGAATGTTATAACAAGTGCCTTGGACAATCAAACAAAGTGCAGTGTGTCCCTTTGATCTTTCCTAAGCTGTGCTATCCCTCATTAACAGTTTACTTTTTGAAATAATTTAAATTTTTTCGCTTGCTTTTTATTTTCCAAAGAAAAGTTTTAGATCTCCTTCCTTTTTATTTTTAAGGGAGCAGCTTTTCTTTTTTTTTTCCTTCTTTTTTTCTCTCTGCCTTGCTGGTATTTTTCTTTTGCCATCTACCTCCCAGATTGGTATTTTCTTTCTTTTTTTTTTATTACCTTTTGACCTTTTTTTTTCCCTCTCCTCTTCTTTTATGCAGCCTTTTATTTTTGAAACCTTTAAATTGGATTAAGGTGTTGAAGAACCTGAAGAATCTTTCCTTTTTCCTAGCTTTTTATTCCTCACTTTTCCATCTCCTTTGGCATTTTAAAACTTTTTCTCCTTTGTGCGTGTTTAAGGTTTTTTCTTAATTTTGGAATTTTTACTGTTATCGACTTAACCAATTGGATTAAGGCATATAAGAACATGAAGAAATTTTTCCTTTTTTTCTTTTTTTATTATTATTACTACTTGGCTTTTTCTCCCTACTATTTTTAGTTGGAATTGCAATTGGCTATTTCATAATTGGATTAAGGTCTAGAAGAACCTGAAGATTTTGAATTGTTTGAAATGAGTAGGAAACTAACAGTTCCTGGCTCTTCAACTTCCACTTCCTCCTCTCCATCATCCAGAGGACAACGTTCAATTCAGACAATATTAAGGCAAGAGAAAGAACAAGAAAAAGAAAAAGTGACCCTGCAGATGATTTTGAAAGGAATTCAAAATATTCAAACAAAATCTGAGAATATTGAAAAGAGAATAGGAAACGTCGAACAAAGAACATTGAATAAAGAACAGGAAAAACTGATGAAAAAGTGGAGAATATCCAACAAATGATGACGAAATGTGATGAGAGACTACTGAAAATTGAAGAAGAAGAAGATAAAGAGATCAGAAGATTGGGGACATTGACAACAGATTAACTGTGGTTGAACAAGATATAAGTGGAATGTTGTGATGGGAGATAGATAGATCAGAATTCTATCTTAGATTTCAAAATATAGAGGAAAAAAAGGACAAAATTTAGTTGAGATAAAGATAGAAATATTGGCTGAAGCTTTGGAAATATCTGAAGAGAAGATGATGGATGGAATAGATGAGGTCTTCACAAGATATGCAATGAGAAACAGCCTACTAAGAGAAGTTTACATTAGATTTACAAAGAAAGCCATTAAAATGCAAATATTGCAAGCGGCAAGAGAGAAAACATTGAAATACAAAGATAAGGAGATCGTGGTTTTGAAACAAGTACACAGAAGAATGAGAGAGATGAGAAAAGAATACCAATTCTTGACTAAATTGCTACTTTAAAAAGAGATGAATTATAGATGGCTGATTCCAGAAGGTTTTTTTTTTTTTGAAAATTTTTTTATTAATTTTTTAACAAACAAACATATACCAACAAAACACAAAACATAGAAAACATAAAATATCTTTTTGGACGGCAGTTTGATCCCGAGTTACATCTTTTTGTACATACATAAATTCAAGTTCATGCTTACTTTTATATAGCAATTCCATTTCTTATTTACTATTTTACATTTTCTATATAGCTTCTCCCCTCTTTTTACTCTCTTAATTCTGTTATATTTATTTCATCTCAATTTAAATCATTATACTTATATCTTTTGTCTGTCCTGTTTCAGCTGTCTATTATTTTTTCTCATTAACACAAAATTTCTTCTGTAATGACTGATTGGAGTATAATGCCTTGTCATACTTATCCTTCCCCTAATTTTAAAGCTTAACATAACACATAATTTTCATTCGGATTCTGCGTAATACATTCTAAAAATAAACTCAATATTTTAAAACAGAAAGAAAAAAGTTTTTTTTTTGATATATAATATAATTAAAACAACAATCCATAGCAATTGAAATTATATCATTAAAATTAATATTCATTTAAGTCTTAAACATTTTACACAATCCTTTCTAAATAAGTATCATGCTTCTATGGGAACACTTATAGATTTTACTTAATTACTTCCCCCTATTTCACTTATATTTTAAAATATTAAACAATAACAATGTTCCCATTTTTCTTTAATTCAATTCTCTCATATTTGATTTCATTTATTTTTATTTAAAAAGAAAAAATTTCGCTAAGTTACATTAAATATTTTGTCCCATTTTATAATCATATATTATTCCAATTTTCTAACATTATTTCAAATACAGATACAACAACACAATCTTATGTACCTTTGCAGAATCTCTTTTTCAGTTATATGTTTACCCATTATCTTTAAATAAAATCTGTTTCTTTACATCTAGTTTCAAACCTTTGTAGCTTCTCTTCCCTTCTTTCCTCCCTTGTTTCTCCCCTCTACCCTTTTTACCCCCTTGTCTCTTAATCTCCACCCTCTTGTGTATTCCTCTTTTCTGTTGCTTTCTGATATTGTGTCCACTTTTCACCTTGTTTTTCCCTTTTTTGGTTGTTTTTTTAAGTCTTAAATTCTCCATTCTCTTTCTCCTCTTTCCCCTTTCTTCCCCAAATAAAGTTGCTTGTTCATTAAGGATGGTTTCTTCTTCATCCCAATCTTCTTGTTCTTGTAGTGTCTCATATGTAGAAATTGCCATTTCTAAAAAATGAAAAATAGAGCCAAAAGAATCCTTCCCTTCTTGTTTCTCTTGATTATATTTTATAAATTCCATTTTCAGTTCATCCATAAGTAATGCCATTGTAAAAAAAAGAAAAAATTTAAACGACCCAAATGATTTTAATCATTCAAATAAGAATTTCCAAAAGTCCCAAAGTCACCAAGCAATCCAAATACACACAGTCTATTTCATTTAACACTTTCTTCTTTTTCTCACTTTTTTTTTCATTTTAATGCTTCAAAAAACTTCAAATTCTTTTTGACCTTCAATCCATCTGATAGAGTAGTCAATTATGATCCAAAATGGAAAAATCCAATAATAAAAAGGCCCAAAAAACCAAAGAAGAAAAAGGATAAAATAAAAAGCAAAAATAAAAATATTACTAAAATTGAAATATACAAAAAGGCT
>BLBF01000335.1:417818-447216 GCA_015471245.1 Laticauda colubrina
ATCCTTTGACAATCAAATGGAAAGGACAAAGAAGAAGAACTAGATGGGTATTAAATAATATTATTTTCAAGGAAAAAGACTTCACACAGTGGATGGAGAAAGAATTGGCTTTTTTTTTTTTTTTGGAGAAAACAAAAAAGAAGATACATCAGTTCAGAATGTTTGGGATACAATGAAGGCATATGTTAGAGGCTTGATAATAGACTATACAAGGAAAAGAAATACTATGAAAAGATTAGCTTCTAAGAATGTCAGCCTTCAAGATCTTCTATTATCGCTTTGCATCTTTCAGCTATCATAAGTAACGGCGGGAGGAGGGGGTGAGTCTGGGAAGTGAGCTGGAGGTGTCACATTCTACAGTTGTATAAAATGAGGAGGGGGGAGCATACATTCAGGTTTTTCGCTTAGCTTTCTTTTCTCTGCGCAGCTGCAACCCTTCTCAAAATATGCCAAGGTCAAGGGACAGAGGCCTCATCACCACCTGAAGATGTCCACATGATCATATTCACAACTTCTAATTGGAAGATTCAGTTGATCTATTGGGGAAGGGAACATTTCCATCACTTTGTATATGTGATTCACGCACCTAATTTCTCAGATTCAGAATTCTATGGTTGCTACCACTTCATTTTGAGGAAAAGATATCTTTTCTCTAATTTAAAGAGTCTAAATATTTCTTTCTTGAATCTTGAATGAAGCATCAGCTGACATTATTCAGAATCACACTCTACCAGCCCACCTGGAGAAAACACCCAAATTTCTTCCGAGGGGGTCTGAACATCATGTCATCTTCAATTAATGAACAGGAAGATCAGGGAGCCATTGGAGGGTAAGATTCTTTGCTGGTACAGGAAGCTGAATTGCTAGCAGAGCTCAATCTGGAAGAGGATCCAGCTATGAAGCCCAGATGGTCAGTGGGGATTGGCTGGAAGGATCCAGAGAAGGAACCCCCCCCCCAGGAATCACAACAACCCACCAGCGTGGAAGAGAGGAGCCATGGCAAGAGAGGGAAAAGAGAGATCTTTTACTGGACCAAGCCAGGAAATTCCTCAATGAGGCATTTGGACAACCTCAAGTTATACAAAGGTATGAAGGGGAAGGGGGAGTAGCCCCAGCCAGAAGAAGCAGAGCAGCTCCCTCTCCCATAAATCAACCTGAGCCAGCGCATCAGCCAACAGCAGCCCCGGGGGCCCCAGCTGTAAGTGTAATTCCTAGAAGGCGTAGAGCTCCCAAGTTGCCTCCATTAGAAGTAAAGTATGGGGGAAACCCCAAAGACTTGGGGTTTTTCCTAGCCCAAGTTTGGAGCTATATGGAAGAATACAGGGAGGATTTTTCCTCAGAAGCAGCCAAAATGAGATGTGTTACCCGGGCTCTCGAGGGAACAGCTGCAGAGTGGATGATGACCCTGCATAATGATAATGCCCCCCAGTTGCTGAATTATAACCTGTTCATGACTGCGCTGCGGGCTAGGTTTGAGGACCCGCTGGCAGAATGGAACTCCAGGATCAGGATGAAGACCATAAATCAAGGGCGGAAGTCAGTGGCCAACTACACCCAAGAATTCAGACAGCTAGCGTGTCATATCTGAGGCTGGTCCCAGGGAGCCCTGATGGAAGTGTTTAAAGATGGGTTAAACGAAGATGTGTACCAGAGATGCATTGCTAGAAGAGACCCAAATGACTTGCAGATGTGGTACTTGCTGGCAGAAGAAGTGGAAATTGATTTAACCCGAAGCAGATGCCGGGGGGGCTTCTGGGTGGAGCAAGCCTTCCCCCCCATGCCTTCAAGAGGTTCCCAAACCCCAGAGGGGAGGACTGGCAGCAAGACCCAAACCCTCTGCCTATTTCTAATGTGGAAGGGTTGCGGACTGCACAGTCAAGCTGGAACCAAAGGGGGTGCTAAAAGGAGGGAAGAAGCCTGAAAAAAACCCAACGAAGCCTCACGAAGCTGCGCTAAAGACAAGAGAGGTGGCAGAGGTTGCCCCACTGGCAGGAGAGGAGCCAGACCCCCGACTTCCCATGAAGAGAGTGAACATGACTCGGAAGACGACTTCCTGGTAAGTCCAAACGAGGGCCCTATGACCATTCCAGTGAAGTTGAGGGTACCCAGTTCAGGCGCCGAAGGGGAAATGCTAGCCTTGCTAGACTCTGGGTGCACAAGGTGTGTAATCAACATGGGGGTAGTAAAGAAAATGGGCTTAAAACTAATACCTTTAAAAACACCCATCGCCTTTTGCCAATTGGATCAGTGGCTGGGGGCTGCCCTGCACACTTTATAAGGGAACTGACCATGAAAGTTCCCACACTTTATAAGGGAACTGACCGTAGAAATGACCATGGGAGAGCATAATGAAACTCTGTGTTTTATTGTGGCCCCTGGGATGGAGCAACTGTTAATACTGGGATTACCCTGGCTCTGGAAATGGAACCCCCAGGTTAACTGGAAGAAGGTGTCTTTGCGCATACACACCAATCAGCAACTGGAAGGAGAGAGACGATCTCAGCCGAAGCTTCAGAATCCGATTGAGTTAGCCTCCACAGGTACTGAAACCTTGAAGGGGGAGGAGAAAATTCCAAAAGAATATAGGGATTTGAAGGAAGTGTTCAGTGAAAAGGCCTCGAATGAGCTCCCTCCTCATCGGTCAACAGATTGTAGTATTGAGATTTTACCTGGGATGAAGCTCCCAAAACCGAAGTTATATTCAATGACACCACGAGAATTAGAAGAGCTAAGATTGTTTATAGATAAAAATTTGGAACGTGGTTTCATCCAACCCGCTAGACTCCGGGTAGCGGCCCCAGTGCTGTTCCGTAAAAAGAAAGATGGCTCCAAACGCTTGGTTGTTGACTATAGAAATTTAAATGCAATTTCCGTGGAAAACGTATACCCCCTCCCTTTGATGAAGGACATGATGGCCCATCTGGCCAAGGGAAAGATTTTTACGAAGTTGGATTTGAGAGAAGCATACTACCGAATTCGAATTAAGGAAGGAGATGAGTGGAAAACCGCTTTTAACTGCCTGATGGGTTGTTTCCAATTCAATGTTCTCCCTTTTGGCCTACAGGGGGCCCCAGCCGTATTCATGCAGATGATCAATCAGGTGTTATATGAACATTTATAGAGGGGGGTTCTGGTTTACCTTGATGACATCCTTATCGACACGGAAACTCTGGATGAGCATGTGAAACTAGTGCAGTCGGTTCTACAGAAACTGCGAGCCGCTAAGTTGTATGCTAAACTGTCCAAATGTGAATTCCATCAAGAGAAAATAGGCTATTTGGGGTATTGCATTTCACGTTAGGGCATAGAAATGGATCCAGAGAAAGTGCGTGCTGTATTGGAATGGGCTGTCCCACGCACCAGGAAACAACTTCAGAGCTTCTTGGGATTCGCAAATTTTTACTGGCAACTTATCCCGGCTTTTGCTAAGATAGCAATGCCCATCACAAATCTCTTCAAAACTAAAGGAGAGGTGAAGCCAAGGCCGAGCAAGCTGTTGGAGTGGTCCATGGAGTGCCAAGCAGCCTTTGAAAAGCTGAAATGACTGTTTGCTGAAGAACCAGTGCTAAAGCACCCAGACATGGAGGCTCCTTTCGTGATCCAAGCTGACGCGAGTGATGTGGCCATTGGAGCGGTGTTACTTCAAATAAATGAGACAGGGACCTTGCAGCCTTGCGCGTATACCTCCTGTAAAATATATGAAACCGAAAGAAGGTGGGCCGTCTGGGAAAAAGAAGCTTTTGCAGTTCATTGGGCCTGACTGACCTGGAGATATTTCCTGGAAGGAGCAAAACATCCATTTGAGGTATTCACTGATCATAAAAATTTGGAAGCCCTAAAAATGCCTTGGAAGCTGTCCCCTAATCAAGTTTGCTGGGCCCAGTACTTCAAGCAGTTCAATTTCTCACTGAAGTACATTCTAGGGGGGAGGAACTTCATGGCGGATGCTCTTTCTAGACAACCCCAATATAATAGTGTTCGCCAGAAAGTGATACGCCCAATTGTTTTGACCAAACATCTAGCCGCTCCAGTGATCACTAGAGCCCAGAAAAAGAAACAAGAAGTGGATTTACTGAATGACTTGACCGCACAACTAAAATAAGCCCTAAAAGTTGATTTTTGGTTCCTGGCTCATTCGAATGACTATATGGTTAGAGACGGTTTGGCTTGGGTGGGAACCAAGTTGTATGTGCCACAGACGCTGAGGGGCCAAATACTACAACAAGCCCATGATTCTAAAGCAGCTGGTCATTTTGGATTTGTGAAAACCTTACACCTGGTTAAGTGGCAATTCTGGTGGCCTATTTTGAAGAAAGATATTGAAGCTTATGTAGCAAGTTGTCCAATTTGTGCTTCGGCAAAGAGACCTCCTGGTAAGCCAGCAGGGTTGTTACAAAATGTGGCTAGACCAACGGCTCCCTGGAAGGAAATCTCTATGGACTTTATAGTAGAACTACCCGAAAGCAGCAGAAACACGGTTATTTGGGTGGTGACCGATTTGTTTTCCAAACAAGTACATTGCATACCTTGTTCCAAGATTCCATTTGCAAAGACGTTGGCTAAACTATTTATTTCACATATCTATAGATTACATGGCATTCCGGAACACATAGTCTCTGACAGAGGGTTCAATTTACCTCAAATTTTTGGAAGGAGTTCCTGAAGTTGATAGGCTCCGCCCATGGCTTAAAGCCGATGTCACACTGCACCAACGTGTGCAAAGAGGATGTAAAATGGAGAAAAATGCTTGCCATCCGTTGGAAAACACGATGCATCCATTGTGTACTCACTGCGTACGTCTTTCATATGCTCTATCCATCGAGCATCCGTCTACTGCGATTTCATCTGCTCAAAAAGTTTTGAGCTGCACAAAACTTTTTGAGTGGCTGAACTTTCCGCTGCGTACGTTGTACATCCACGACACATACGGCCAACAAACGTTCTATGTCCGTTGTCATCCATTTAAACATCTGCTGTATCCTCTTGGCATCCTCTGGACATCCACGCAATTCACATCCGCTGCAGCGGAAAATGGAAAGAGGGAGGAAGTGAAAAGAACACAGAACGTCCACACAGCGTTAGTAGCATGGATATAGAAAGGATGAAAGCGGATGCATCTCGGATATAAAGCATTAAAATGGACAAAATATTTGTATATGGGATGTATCTTGGATATTTAGGATGTCTGGAGGATGTCTAAAGTATGTGGAAGGACACTGAGCGGACAACCTATATTTCCTACAAAAAGGGGGAGGCAATCACCTGGATATCAGTATCAGTCCAGCAGCCATGGTGTGCAGACTTCTTCAGCCTTGCTCTTGCTCTTCCACATCATCCATTCTTCTCCACCATGGATCATCGCACACTCCTTTTGGTAGCTGCCATCATTCAACACCAGAACAAAGCCCTCTTCAGACTGTTTCACCTTTTCTTTGCAAAGAGAAGGAGACATCCAAGAACTGTGTGGGTCCGACGATGGATCGGGAGAAGAGCGGAGTTTGGACTGTATGACAAGCTGATGGTGGAGCTGAGGAATGAAGACACTTGTGCATTCCAGAACTTCATGAGGATGCCACCAGCAATGTTTGACGAAGTTGTGGAGTGTCTGAGACCCAGGTTGACCAAGGCAAACACCAACTTCCATCCCAGCCTGGACCCTGGACTCAAGGTGGCACTGACTCTGCACCACCTGGCCTCTGGGACCACATACAGAAACATGCAATATGCCTGGAGGGTGCCACACAACACCATCAGCATTGTGGTCAGAGAAGTGGTGCAGGCCATCATCAAAGAATACGTGGAGGAGCTGAAGAAGGCTGAAGAAGGCTGGAGGAAAGTTGCAGAACAGTGGTATCAGAAGTGGAACTTCCCCCACACCGTTGGAGCCATA
The DNA here is from genome assembly GCA_015471245.1 of Laticauda colubrina. Classification (NCBI taxonomy): domain Eukaryota; kingdom Metazoa; phylum Chordata; class Lepidosauria; order Squamata; family Elapidae; genus Laticauda; species Laticauda colubrina. The sequence goes on from BLBF01000335.1 coordinate 423,709, forward strand.
GATGGGAAGCATGTGGCCTGCAAAGCTCCAGCCAACTCAGGGTCCTCTTATCACAACTACAAGGGCTTCTTCAGCATCATCCTCTTTCCCATGGTTGATGCTGACTACAAGTTCATGTACATCGAGGCTTCAGGCAATGGGTCAGCTTCAGATGCCCAGTTATACAATGCCAGTGACCTCAAGGAGGGGCTGGAATGCAACCTCATAATGGGTTTTCCAGATCCAGACCCCCCCCACCCAACAACACAGAAGATGTGCCCTACTTCATCGTGGGGGATGACACCTTCTCCCTCAGAACCTACCTCATGAAGCCCTACAGTTCAAGATACCTCACCCATGAAGAGAGGATCTTCAACTACAGGCTTTCCAGGGCAAGATGGGTGGTAGACAATGCCTTTGGCATCCTGGCCAACAGGTTACAGGTAATTCTCACCACCATGCAGCATCGCCCAAGGACTGTGAGGAGCATTGTGGAAGCTTGCTGCATCCTGCACAATCTCATCCGCACCCGCTGCCCAGTGTTGCAGAACAGGCTTGTGGACCATCAACAAGACAATGGGGATATGGAACCTGGTGAATGGAGGCAAGGACAAAACCTGATAGACACTGTGGATGTACAAGGCCCCAACAGAGCTTCACGTGAAGGGAAGAAGCAGTGCAACCTCCTGAAACACTGGTGCAACTCCCCAGCTGGAGCAGTGGAGTGGCAAGACAGGATGATAGATGGTAATTGTATGCTTCCTTGAGCCTGTCTCATAACACTGATGAGATTGTGCCATGTATGTTGAGTGGCCCTACAATGAACAGGGCATTCATAAAGAGTTTTGTTTATTTTGAAATGTGTTGATCAATGAATAAATTGTTATTGATAAAAAAGGGCCATATGTGTGGGAAGGTGGACCATACAGTCCCACTATGCTTGCACTGGAGGTTTATCTATCCTACAGCTGTCCTTACCTGTCCCACAAATATCCTTACCCATCCCACAACTATCCTTACCCATCCCACAGCTATCCTTACCCATCCCACAGCTATTACCCATCCCACAACTATCCTTACCCATCCCACAGGTATTCTTACCCATCCCACAAGCATGCAAAGGCTTAACCATTTTTTCAAAGTTTTCATCAACACTTTATTAAGGAAATAAAATGAATCAAGTGTGTTAAGCAAAGATAACCTTTATTAATAACCAATTGTCGGAGTTTATTAAAAAGCAAAATGAACCACGTAAAGTGCCTTAAGCAAAGATAAAGTGAACAGGTAACAACCCAGTCTTTGGCACTCTTCTCAGTCACTCTGAGGCATGCCCATGGTCTCAGATGTAAAGGGGCCAGGGACTGTGGAGGTGGCTGTGGCTGGAGTGCTGGTCTGAGGCGCCATTGGGGTGCCTGGCCCCGAGAGTACAACAGGGGATGGTGTGTTCAGGAAGCTCTCAGAGAACTGACTCAGTCCCGTGAGGTTGAGAGGCCCTTCATCAAGTATCTGGGATGTCAGTCTCAAGACCGATGACAGATGTTCTGACGACGGGCTTAGCTCTGGGGTGGAGGAAGGAGGAGTGTAGTGGGGCTATCTGGTCTGCATCTGGATGAGGTGAGGCGTCTGTGGCATCTGTGGCATTTAAGGAACCTGGGCCTGGACTGGGAAGGCCTGCCTCTGCTGTGGAAAGTCCTGGTAGTGGTAGCCTTGGTCGGTGAGGGACTGTTGAAATCCATGGAAGGGCTGTGACATCGCCTGGGGTGGAGGAGCAGACCTGGAGTGGGTTGGAGCAGGTTCAGCTGGGCCTGGATGGTGGTGCAGAAGAGCTGTGATCCTCTCCTTCATCACCTGGTACTGGGCCTTTGGCATGTCCATGAGGGTCTAGCTCACGTAGTTGATGAAGGGCTTGCGATTCGAGGATGGTATGTTGAAGTGGACCAGCTGGGAGATAAGATCTGTGCTGGCTTTGATTGTGTCCCTGATCTCCAAGAGGACAGTGTGGCTCTGTCCCTCCAGTCTGCCTCTCTGCCTGCTTTCTGTGGAGGTAGAGCTTAGAGTGGGTGTGGGTTGGTCTCTGGTGGCTGCTTCTACTTGCTCCATCTGAGACAGGGGATCCTCCACGTCCTCTGGCACAGGGAGTGCAGCTGTCGGGGGGGTCCCTTTCGTGGGGCCCTCCAAAGACACCTGCCTGGAGATGGTAGCTGTCTCCTGGCTGGAAGAGGACTGGCTGGCTGTGAGCTGTCTGAGAGAGAGAGTTGACAGAGGGGCTGCTCCTCAGTGGCAGACCTCACCCTCCAGGAAACTGAACTTGGCCATGACGTAGGTCTCCCGGTCAGTGAGCTTGACAGTGGCCTGCCTGGATTTTTTCAGGTGCACCTTGCCATACCAGGTGTGCATGTGCTTCCACACCCCAGGAGCACATCAACAGTGTAGCCCAGGCTCTCCGCCTTCTCTCTCCAAGCTGCCTGCTTTCTCTTTGTGTCACGATTGAGCCTGTGGCCCTTCTTCCACAGGTACTCGTTCTCCCTCAGCCATTCCAGCACCTCCTCCTCATGGTCATCAGAAATGGAGTACTGTTTCCTCTCTCCCTTCTCCTTCCCTTGCCACTTTTTCCATCCGGCAGGGCCTTCAGGTCCTTCAGTAGCAGGGCTTTGAGGGCCTTGGGGCTGGTCCACCACAGCAGCAGCAGCAGGAGAAGCACCAGTAGCAGCAGGAGAAGCACCACCAGCAGCAGGAGAAGCACTATCACCAGCAGCAGCACCAGCAGGAGAAGCACCAGCAGGAGAAGCACCACCACCAGCAGCAGCACCAGCGGCACCACCAACACCTGCTGTCAGTAGGAACAAGTGCATCAATCATATTTTATCAGGTATCATGTTCAGTAGTTGTTGCTGAACAGCTGAATTCCTCTGAATTTTACAGAGGTCTCTTTAGCAATATTTATTGAAAGGGGAGGGAACTACAAGAATTCCAGTCATTCAACAATTCCCCATTTTGAAACATATAGATGTCATTTTCTTTGATTCCTGCATACTATCTAAATGGAAATCAAATAAAAGAAACATTCACAATTCTTCCACTGTCATAATGATGTTATATCTTATGTTCTTAAATTTCTTCTGGTTGTGAGATGCTCCTTTGTGTTCAGGTCTGGCTTCAGAATTATAATGTAGCACTTGGGAATGAAAATGCAGCTCAGCAGGCCAGCACTGGAGGCCAGGATGGAGAAGACCTGCACAGCCACCATATGTTTCCCTTTGGTGCTCAGGTAGGTGGGCATAAAAGTCACCCAGACACTGCAGAAGACCAGCATGCTGAAGGTAATCAGCTTCGCTTCATTGAAGGCCCCAGGCAGATTCCTGGCCAGGAAAGCCACCGTGAAGCAGATGGCAGCCAGGAAGCCCATGTAGCTGAGGGTGACATAGAACATGACAACAGCCCCTTCGTTGCGTTGCAGGATGATCTCTCCAGGCTGGGAGTGGAGGTCAAAGTCAGGGAAAGGGGAAGAAACTCTCAGCCATATGGAGCAGATGATAATTTGTACAGCAGAACAAGAAAGGATGATGGAGTTGGCCAACCTCTTCCTCAACCATCTCTTTGCTTGGTTTCCTGGTTTTCTGGCCAGGAAGGCCAGAACCACCGTTATGGTTTTGGCCAAGAGAGAAGAAATGGCAACTGAGAAGATGATGCTGAAAACCGTTTGTTGGAGAAGGCAGGTGGCTTTCCTTGGTTGACCAATGAAGAGAGAAGAAGACAAGAAGCAAAGCAGGAGGGAGACAAGAAGGATGTAGGAGAGGTCCCGGTTGTTGGCTTTGACAAGGGAAGTTTCTCGATGTTTAATGAAGATGATTAAAACAATGCCTGTGGTTCGGAACAAGAATAGGGCAGAAGAAACCAGGATGATGCCCAGAAGTTCTTCATAAGACAGGAAGATTATAACTTTGGGGATACATTGGACTCTTTCTTTATTTGGGTATTTATCATCCGGACACTTGATGCATTTTTCAGTATCTGAATAAAAAAACAACCCCATATTTCTTTGTCCTTTGCATTTCAAGATATATTGATATATATATCATATATGTATATAGATATATTGATTCTTTGGGAACAAATGTTTATCTGCAGCATTTTCCAGGATGGATTTCTTGATACCTCCAGAGACAGAGAATAAGTGCATCACTTTTAAAAAAAATATAGCTACGAAATATTTTTGATCGGTTATGAGATTTAAGAAAGGTTTAGGGCTTGAAAGATTTCCTTTGTAAAGTTCAGAAAATTGATAGGAACCTCCATTACTAAAGGTAAATAACAAATCAATTAATCTTTCAAGAGAAACTTACTTGTCAGGTGGCAATTCTCATCATACTTGCCTCAGAGGAGGCTGCTGGATCAAGTGACTGCTGCAAATAATTTGGAATGGCCATTGGAGCAGAGGTGATACGGGTGCAGCCACATACAGGCATAACTGTCCATGCCACCACATTGTGCATCTCGTACATCAGAAATACCGGTTCAGTGTTCCTCAAAGGGAACCCATGTTGACTGCATTGCAATCCTCCTTTCAGGAGGTGGACCTAAAACAATTCTTCATGTTTCAAGGAACTCAGGTGTTCCGAGAGAAGTAAATGTGGAAGGAAGGACACATCCAAGCTAAAAACAAGAAATATTTTCTCTGGCAGAAGTCAAGCTTGCCCAATCTGCCACAGCCACCTCTCTCTATCACAGTCCTTCCTTCACATTCTTTTTGTTCTTCTGTTTAGATAAGAAATGGGGCATTTTGGAAATAAACCAGAAATCAATTATGCTTCAAAGTCTTTTTTAATTCACACTTTCATGACAATGCTCTGGATGGATGCAATTCAACCAGGCCTCCCATTTTCCTCTGGTGTCACCCACCTTTCTGAGTGGAGAAGGTCCCCTCCGGACAAGGAACACAGTCGTAGCAGCAAACTGGCTCTCCTTCTCGAGCCCTCTTAACAAATCCAGGTTGACAACTTTCCACACATTCAGATTGAGGAAAGGACTTAGCAGAAAAAAAATAGGATTGCCAAAGAAAATGTGTTAGGACTCTCCATCCATGGAAAATGGAGGTAAAAATGGATATTAGACAAGATATTAGATATTAGCCTCTGGTCTTCACTGAAGTAAATACAAAATCTCTCACTATTTCCAAATGGTTGGAGATATAACTTTTGGAAGATTCTTCCTTTAATTCCTCTCTTTTGCTTTGGGCATCTCACATTGATTTTAAAAAAAACTTTATTAAATAGAAAAGTCTGGAGAGATGGAACCAGGGGTGCGATTTTACTGGTCCTGTCCAGTTCTATAAAACCGGTTGTAATGATTCTGCGCAGTTCGGAGAAGCAGCAAAATGCACCACTGACTGGCCCCACCATTCTCTCCCCTCCCCTCCCCTCTGCACACAATCAGTCCTTATCAGTCCCCACTCACCAGGCCAGCCATTGCTGCATGCCTTCTGCTGTGGCCCTGCCTGATCTCTCTGGGTAAGTGAGGCTCTGTAAGCTCTAGGGCCCAGTTGCCTACCTTCCACTGTCAGTCACCTTTACCTCCCCACCCCATTTGCCTTTTGCTCCCACCATCCTCCACCCTAACCCCCAGCAGGGAAGGCCCAGCAGCTACAGTGAATCCAGGTGGGAGGCGAGATGCAGACTGGTGGGGACCAGAGCTACGTTTCGCTGGACTGGAAGACATGTGGAGAGGCTTGAATTCTCCTACTGAGAGTCTTCCCTTGAGGCAGCTCTGGGTGGCAGAGAGAAACAGGATTCAAGCTGGCTGCTTCTCTGCCACCCAGAGCTGCCTGTTTCCCTATTGGAGGGGAAGTTGCAAGCTTTTCTCTGTGCCAGGAAAGACTCTCTTGCTTTCCCAGCAGCAAGAGAACATGAGCCTCTCCACATGGGATTAGCTGGGATTCACGCAGCTGCTGGACCCTGCCAGCGGTGAGGACCAGGCCACTTCGCTATCCCCCACCGTCACCCTTACCTTCTCGCACTGCTCCATTTTGTGAACCATCTGTGGTTTAGTATCTCCTTCAAACTGGTGAGAAACCCACAAGGGCTGGGAACGTGGCACTAAGAGCTTCAGGTTTGTTTGTTCCTTGTGCCCAAAATAGCAAAGAACAAGGGAATCCTGTTGAGCAGGACCTGAATTCAGATGAATTTGAATCATGATTGGGTGGATGTCCTTTTGTCCCATTGAGGAGAAGCTTCATCCTGCTTGGGGAAAAGTGTCCCCTGAAAGGGCAGTTTCATAGTTGGGGAGGTTCTGAAAGAGACCCGACCTGGTCAGACTTATCCATGCCTCTCTTTTACACACACACACACAGACACAGAGTGTGTGTAGTGGGGGGAAGTTAGAGAAAGAGAGAGAATGAGAGATACAGAGAGGGGGAAAGAGAGAAAAAGAGAGGGAAAGAGTGAAATAGAGGGAATGAGACAAGAGGAAGAAAGAGACAAGAAAGGAAAGAGAAAGAAATAAAAGAGAAAGGAAACAAAAGCAGGAAAAGAGATAGACAAAGAAAGGGAGGTAGACCGGGTTCCAACAACAAAGTCTTTATTTCAAGAACAGTTGCAAAACGGAACATTGGCTCAAGCCGCAACAGCCCTTTTATACTTTTCTGTCTGCCAGCTTGTAGCCAATGACATTCATTTGATTTTGCCGCCTTGGTTCGGCTTCGGGGATTGGTTCCTTTTGAACCTATCCCCATTAGTTTTTTTGTAACCAATCAGAATGAGTTATTTGGAGTCTACTATATTTATACAGAACACCCCTCCCCTCTTAGTTCAGTCCTACGTGGTGACGTAGTCGCGCAGGTAGGTGGGGCTTCTCTTGACTCAACTGGACTTGCGCGGTTCATTATTGTTGGAGACTTCGACCGGTTCGGATGGGGTTGCTGTGTCTTCAGTCCTTCTCCATGGAACCATCTGGAAGGGTGAGTCAGCCATTTTACTGCCGCCTGAGTTTCTTAGGCCAGCGGTTTTGCCGCTCCCTCCCGTTTCCTCTGGGCAGGTCGAGCTGGCCTGGCTGGCCCCTTCGGATGGACTCTTCTCGCAACTTTCTTCAAACAGTGAGTCTTTTATTTGCTCTTTTTGATTGTTATTGTTTTTGGAGTTTAATTTAAACGGTTCTTTATTGATTTCTCGCATTTCCCCCCCCTCTTTGGTTTGAATTTCGTCATGTTTTTCTATGTGTGGTTGTGTGTTTGCATTTCGTTCTATGTTTCGGGAGCGAAGCTGGTCTATGTGCCGCTTCCATTCCCTGCAGTCGTCTACCGTTAGTTGGTAGGATTTGGGGCCTGTTATTTGTGTAATTTGTCCGGATAGCCATAATGGGTCCCCGGTAAAATTTTTTGCATAAACTAAGTCGCCTATTGCAAAGGTCCTGAATCGAGTGGAGGAGCTGGGGGGGGTTTCTGGTGTGAAATTTGGGTGCAATCTGTCTAGATGCGACCTTAGTTTCCTTCCCATCAGTAATTCTGCTGGGGTTTTGTTGGTTGTAGTACTGGGTGTGATATGTTGGAGAGTGAGTAATCGATTTATTTTATTTTGGACATCCCCAGTGTCCATTTTTTCTAAACCCTCCTTGGTAAACCTGACCACTCTCTCTGCCCTACCGTTTGCAGCCGGGTGGGCCGACATGGTTAGGGCATGTCTTATACCTAGGGAGGCTAGGTATTGCTCGAATTGGAGATTGGTAAATTGTGGCCCGTTGTCGGACACTAGGACGTCCGGTAGGCCATGGGTTGCAAAGAGTTTGTCAAGTTGTTTTATAACGGTTTCTGTTGTCGTAGATGGCATAATTTTTACCTCCAGCCAATTAGAGTATGCATCCACGACAATCAGAAACGTATGCCCCTTGGTAGGACCCGCAAAATCGATGTGGATTCGTGACCAGGGGCCTCTTGGGGTTTCCCAGTCTCTTATGGGTCTTTTGGCGGGGACGACCTGATTCTTTGGCATTTATTGCACGAGTTTACCCAGTATTCAATGTCCCTATCTATACCCGGCCACCAGACATAGCTTCTAGCAAGGCTTTTCATTTTAACTATTCCCGGGTGGCCTTCGTGAAGCATACTCAGTACCTTGGTTTGTAATTTGTTAGGAATAATTACCCGATCACCCCACAATAAACAACCTTTTTGGATTGAGAGTTCAGTTTGTCTGGTCCAGAAAGGTTTAAAGTTCTCAGTTTTTTGGTTTTCCGGCCAGCCTTTACCTACCCAGTTAAGTACGCGGGCAGTCAATGGGTCTTTGGCGGTGGCTCTGGCGACATCATTCGCAGATATGGGTAGATCGGGGCAAGTCTCTATCTGCAATGCTGTCATCATTGGTGCCGGGTCTTCCTCTGTTGATGGCAATGGTGCTCTGCTCAAAGCGTCTGCATGGGAAATTTATTTCCCTGGACGATGTGTCAGAGTATAGGAATAGGCTGCTAGGAACTCTAACCATCTAGTCATTCGTGGGGACAGAATATTCGGTGTGGGCTTGTTTCCTGCCAAAATTCCTAGTAGCGGTTTGTGGTCTGTTACGATTTGAAAAATTCTTCCATATAGGTACTCGTGGAAGCGTTTCACTCTGGCGACAATTGCTAGAGCTTCTCTGTCCAACTGACTGTAATTACGCTCGGTTTTGGACAGGATCTTTGAATAGTATGCGACGGGGGCCTCTCTCCCATCAAGCAATTGGTGGCTCAGGATGGCACCAACTCTGAATGGCGAGGCATCGCAGGTCACCGTCAATGGCAGTGTGTTGCTAAACTGGATAAGAACGGTGTTTGATGTTCATAAGTCTTTTATTCCTTGGAAAGCTTTTTTTTCTCTAAGCCCCCATGTCCAAATTGTTTTCTTGTCCAGTAATCGATGCAATGGTTCCACTATTGTGGCTTTTTGGGGTAGGAACACATTATAAAAGTTTGTCAGTCCCAAAAATGCCTGCAGCTCAGTTTTATTCCTTGGTTCTGGTGTGTCTTTTATAGCTCTGACTTTTTTTTCGGTGAGGTGTATGCCCTCTCCATCAATTAAATATCCTAAAAACTCGACGCGATCAGTCATTAGGCAGCACTTTTCTTTCTTTACTTTAAGGCCAGATTCTCTGAATTTATTTAGGACCTCTTTGAGTCTTTTTTTAAGTTGTGTTGCATCTTTGGCTGAAATTAGGACGTCGTCAAAGTATGGCACGACCCCTTTTATGCCATTTAACAAGCGTTCCATGAGGCTCTGGAAAACGCCTGGGGCTATGCTTATTCCAAATTGGAGTCATTTACATTTGAATGCCCCTTTGTGAGTCACTATTGATTGTGCTTCCACCATTAAGGGGTCTACTGGGAGCTGTTGGTACGCTTGTGCTAGGTCTAGTTTAACAAAAACTTTTCCTCCCCCAAGAGAGTGCAGTAGGTGTTGCACAACTGGCACCGGGTACGCGCTCTGTTGCAGCGTGTGGTTCAGGGTAGCCTTGTAGTCGCCACAGATTCGAACCGACCCGTCTGGCTTAATTGGTGTCACAATTGGTATTTCCCATCTAGCGTGGTTGACCGGTTCTAAAACCCCTTGATCTATTAATTTATTTAGTTGTTCTTCTATTTTTTCTTTTAAAGCAAAAGGAACCCGTCTGGCCTTTAGCCTTTTAGGGGTTATCTGTGGGTCTGGACTAAACGAAATGAGGGTTCCCCAATACCTGCCTAGGGAGCCGTCGAAGACATCTTGGAATTCTTTGATCAGGTCTTCTTCCCAGTCAGTTGCGGCCACCTGGTCTACTCCGGTCATCCCGATGCCCAATGGTGCGAACCATTCGATACCCAGGAGGCTTGGTCGATCTCGGTCGATTATCGTTAATGGTAGTACTGCGACATGTTGCTTGTAAGTGACTTGAAAATGTCCCAGGCCGATTACAGGAATTCGGTTTCCCTGATAATCTTTGAGGGTTAGTTTTCGTCTCTGGAGTTCCTTAATTTTGATGTCTGGAATTAGTTTTTTGAGGGTGTCCCATGACACCATGGATAGGAACGATCCAGAATCAACTTCCATTTTGCAGGGGCTGTCTTCGATTTTTACAACTATTTTTACTTTCTTCCCGCTTTCCGTCTGAGCGCTTCCGATAGTGAAAGTTTGGTATGCTTTCTCCCGGTTAGTGGCTTGCCTGTTTCGCTGCCACTTTCTCTCGGGGAGTCTTGGCTCAGGCTTTGCTGGGGAGTTGTTTCGTCTCTTTGGGCTGTAATTCTTTTTGTTTCTGCAGACTTTCTCGATATGCCCCCTTTTCTTGCATGCTCTGCAAATGGCATCGAGGAATCTGCAATCAGCTCGGGGATGGTTTCCCCCGCAGCCAGCACATTCCCACCGATTTCTATTTTCATGCCCTTTCTTGTTAGCATATAGATGGTGGATTTCGTCGTCTTTCTCCCCGGATTCTGACGTCTCCTCGAGTTCTTCGTAATGAGTGGTTGTGGGAGGTTGTTTTTTTCCTCTGGCCGGGCTTTTTTCATCATTGCTTGCATTCATTTGTTTCATCTTATCTGCTGACTTTTTGGCGGCTTCAGCAGCCGAGGCTTCTGCAATAGCTTCGGCTACTGATATGTTGGGTTTGTTCAGTAGCTTGCTCTGTATAGTTGAGTCTCTTAACCCCAATATCACTCGATCCAGCATCGCTTCATCTAAGTTAAGACACTCGCACGTTCCCCCTATTTGGCGTAGGGTGGCTACAAAATCAGCAATGGTTTCGCCTTCTTTCTGGTCTCTCCGATAAAACTCATGCTGCTTTATTAGGTTTGACACCACCGGTGCATAATGGGCCTTTAATGTTCTTTGGAGCTCGGTCCACGTCAATTGTTTGACATCTCGGGGCTTTGCCAAAGCCTTGGCCATTTTAAAAATCGTGGGCCCACAGTGTGTCAAGAAAACAGCTCTTTTTCGCTGATCTGAGATTTCCTCCATCTCATTGCTCTCTAGGTACATCTGGAAATGGTCTGCGTAAGATTCCCAATCTTCTTCATTGGGGTTGAAGGGTGTGGGTGGCGCATTGTTTCCGGCCATTGCTCTTTGTCTGGCTTGTCTGTCACCACGTGCTCAGTCTCGCGTTTAGGACGGTCCCATCCTCGTCACCAGTGTTCCGCCCGGAAAAACGCGAGGTAGACCAGGTTCCAACAACAAAGTCTTTATTTCAAGAACAGTTGCAAAACGGAACATTTGCTCAAGCCGCGACAGCCCTTTTATACTTTTCTGTCTGCCGGCTTGTAGCCAATGACATTCATTTGATTTTGCCGCCTTTGTGCGGCTTCGGGGATTGGTTCCTTTTGAACCTATCCCCATTAGTTTTTTGTAACCAATCAGAATGAGTTATTTGGAGTCTACTATATTTATACAGAACAGGGAGAGGTGGAAGGAATGGACAAAGAAAGAAAAAGAAAGGAGGGAGGGAGGGAGGAAAAAGTGAAAGATATATAAATGGATAAATAAATACATGGAAGAAGGGAGAGAGGGAGAGAGAGAGAAAAGGAGAGAAAGGAAGAACACACGCCCTGGCTTCAGAAGACTCTTTGAAGTAGCAAAGCAATCTAGGGCTGCCCTGCAAGGGATCTCGGAGGTCACCTAGTTCAACCCGCTGCTCCAGCAGGAGATCCTTACAGAATCAAAGAATAGCAGGGTCAAATGGATGTGTGTGTGTGCATGTATGTTTGTGTGTATGGTTGTCAAAACTCCAAAAAAAGGTCAAGGAGCTCTGGGGAGATCAGTCATAAATTAGAATACATGCTAAGCAACTGGCCATAAAGCGAGGACCAGTTGTATTTGGTTTGCCAGTCACATGGCCACCTGGCCATGCCCATCCAGTCATGTGACAACCAAACCATGCCCACAAATTAAGCCACGCCAAGAGAACCAGTTGTCACAAAATTTGAATCCCACCCCTGGATGGAACTGAGAAAAGATATCAGCATTAAGTGATAACCAGTCGGTTCCTCCTCATGACCCCATTAACACGCATTTCTCCCCTCTTCTTATACCCATAATTTTAAGGTGTGATATCAGAACAATCTTGATAATTTCAGGTGAACTAAAAGCCTTGGAGCTGCTTCCCAGGAGCAGAAGACCCATTGCTCCATCCCAGGGAGGGTGAAAGGGAGGCATGGACAACTCTGGCCAGGTCTAGCCTCCTTAAGAGCCTCCCAGATGATGGACCTGCCCCTTCAGGGGACACTTTTCTCCAAGCAGGATGAGAAGAAGCTTCTTTCCCCCAATGGGGCCAAAAGGACCTCAGTCAACTCACGATTCAATCCCTTCCGATACAGTCCAAGCCTGGATTCAGGCCCCAGTCAGCAGAATTGCCGCCTTCGCTGCTATTCTGGGCACAAGGAGCAAACAATCAGTAGCTACTAGCGATACATTCCCCAGCCCTTGTGGGTCTCTCACCTGTTTGATGGAGACCCTTAATTGTACATGGTCCACAAAATGGAACAATGTGGAAGCCTCCCAAGCAGCCTAAGGGGAAAAATCAGGTTTCTACTACCCAGATTCAATTCTTGCTGAAGGTCAACCACCTTTGGGGAATAGCATCAGCCCTCTTGAAATGGGACCTCAGGCTTTGGAAAACAGAGGAAAAACATCAAAACTTTCTCCTACCTTGTTGAGCAACTTTAGCCGTGAAAGAACATCCTGGTTGATAGAAAGTCTTTGTCTTACAAAATACGCCAGAGTCACTCTCCTGGGATCATCCCTGGGAAGAACCAAGTAGCTCCAAATGACCACATCTGCTGCTACCTCTCCATTTGGGTCCATGTAGAATTTAAGGTCCGAAATATTTATAAACTCATTCTTCTCTAGGAAAGGATGGAACTAGAATGGGAACAATTTTAAAAGCAGAAAACTTTGTTTCTTATCCCAGATGCTTTTTCACATTTGAATCTTTCTTCTGTAATTGCCTAATTTACAGACATGCTTCATTAGGAAAATAGGTGTTACCACTATCTTACAAGTGAACGAAAATGTTCACAAAATTTATCGATCATATTTTGACAATATAGATTTTGACAAAATATAGTTGAACAACAGAAAAAAGGAGATTTATGAACTCCCTGAAAGCAACAGGTTGGTTATCAGAAACACGGATTTGTCAAGAAGAAAATTGTCAGGGAAATCCTCTCCCAGGAAGCCCAGAGAGGAAACTTGAGCTAGGCCTACTTCGCTGTCATGCTGCACTGACAGGATTTGGGGAGTCAGAAAGTACAAATCTCCCACCGACTCTTTTTTTATGCAGGTGTAAGTTTCCTCCTCTGATCTGGTTCTTCCCCAGGCAGAATCTCTCCTCCACCCCCCAAAAGTCTTTCCCTCCCATCACTGCCCTTTCTAAATGGATGGTGGGAAAAGGGGGGATGTAACTTATGTGCTCTGTGCAAGTCATCCTCTCATTTTATTTCATTTCCCAAATACATTATGGAAATATTGCTGATATAACTCGATCTCAGGAAACAGTAACAAACAATTTTGTGATGTGATCAGAAACCCAGTTAAGTGAGAGGTGGATGGTATGATAATTAAGTGGATAAAAACTGATTTAAAAATGGTACTCCAATAATTTTTTGTTTTTTTAATCTTTGTCATAAAAGATATAACATTTTGTCATGATTCATCAATTTTTCTATGTTTTCATTAATATAATAGAGTTGATAAATTGCTATGATAAAGATTTATAACAATTCTCAGGCAAACGTAGTTTGATCTTATACATTACCAACTTTCCAGAAAAATATTTATGATTTCTTCCTAGAAAGAACTGTATGACTAAAAAGCAGTAGAAAACTATCTGGGTTTTAGGATTTGATAAATTATTGTATCTCATATAAAAACATTAATGATGCACTGGATGAAGGATTGTGCTTGATTAGTATGTAAGGGAGCCAGTTTGATCTACTGATTAAGCCTCCAAAGTAGAAAGGAAGAGGCTGTGAGTTCAAGACACACCTTGGTCATGAAGCAGGCTGGGGGATTTGGGGCCAGTCTCTCAGCCCAGCTCAACTCACAAGGTTGTTGTTGTGGGGAAAATGAACACACAACTACTCATTGGTACTTAGCCTCCCTGGCTTCTCCAGGAAAGGGCTTTTAATGTGGGGGATGAGTTAGTGCACTTAGTGAACTCAAAGAAGGTCTCAAAGATCTGGAAATCCAACAAGATGGTGCTGCTCTTCCCAAGAATGTTTATTTGAGGAGCCTTTAGAGCAACAAGATATTTATATCGAATAACCCTTGCAAAAGTCCACAGGGAATTAACCTCTGACAGCTGCAACGGAGTTCCCAGAGCCATTTCAGGGGGCCTCCTGTCAGGACTCAGGGATTCACTTTGTGACGCCTCTCCCAACAAAATATCCGGGAAATACAGAACTCTTTTACATGCAACTGCAGTTATCACATCAGTAGGAAGGAGTTTCTCTGAAAGGGGCCAAATTCTGTTCTGCTGTAACGCAAAATTATGTATTTATTTATTTAGGACATTTATATTGTCACATATTCGCACATGACTCAGCATTAGGCAGACTCTAACTGCCCATTGACTGTTATTTATTTTTATTTTTCTTAATTATTATTGTTAATAATTGTAATGCTGGTCTCTGAATGTAATAAAAGTGAACTGGATGAAGGAGAAAGCTGTGTTAGAGACATTTGCCATCTTGAGTTATTTGTAAATAAATACATGTTCATGAAAACAGTCTCAAAATCGTACTTGACTGCAACTGAGTCTTGAGAGAAGACAAGCAGGAGATTATGAGAGCATCTTTCTCGAACTTGCAAAATCTCTCAGTTGGACAAGGGAGGATTCAACCCTCTTCCAAGGACTGAAAGAGGTGTTGGGAGTTAAAACCCTCCCCTAGGAAAATGAAATATTTTAGGATATACTAAAAAGCAGAATGTTTCCCCGAAAATGAAAAGTAGAAACTCAGAGAGGCTGAAACTCAGCCCCCCTCCCACCTTCGCTAATGGACTATTCCCCTGGCCTAGGCCAGTCTATTTTACATAACAAAGATCTACTCCAGGTAAAGCTACATAGGAATTGCCCAAAGCCCTTTCATTACATCACCATCATCCAGCTGGGCTCAGCCAAGCCTGGGACTCAGGACAGCCTGCAGAGTTGCCCCTGAATGGCCCCATGGGAGTCTGACAACAATCAGAATACAAGCTCAAATTCAAATCCCAACAGAGGGCATAAAACAATTGCACTCTCAGCATCTCAGCCCTTCTTTCCTCAACCAAGGCATGTGCTCTTGTCCACCATTAAACCATCTTCCAAGCAGTCACCATGTTTCCAGCGTCTTTCTTCCCCACCTGGAACTGAACCCAGAAGGAGATTTCTTCCAACAGAGGCTGGACAGAAACTTCACATCTGCTCCGTTATTCCGGAGCGTCAGACAGGAGCAATTAGATGGTGCAAACCTCTTGACCTTTTGCAGCACAAGAAGGTTGAGATGTTCCCCTCCTTCTCCTTTGGGTTCCCTCCAAAGGATCTCAGATTAATGGATCCCTATTGGGACCCCCATACCTGCCATGACTGCAGCCTTGAAGCCCCCAAACTCTTTTCTCCCTCCTTCCTTCCCCTCCTCGATCTGCAGGAATAGGCAGCATTCATGGCCTGTGACAGAGTCTTCATGATGCTGTATAAATAGGGGTCACTTGCGATCTGTTTCCTGTTCCTTTTCTCCTGGGTCTCCAGTGGGGCTTTCTGGGTGCATCTTCTGCGGCCTTTGACAGAAAATACGTGCTTGGAATGGGAACAGCAGAAATAATGATCTTGAAACGGATCTTCCACAAAGAAAGAGGGTTCAAAGGCAGCATCCCTTGGCCTTTCTTTTGAGAGATAATGAAAATTAGAAATACTATGGATGTATTTGAGAAGTATGTGCTTCTTTATTGTATACCCTGCAAAATTTGTCACAATCCAGACTTTCCCTTCAATGGGTCCTGGCAAACGCATAAGTGCTTTGTGGAAAGGAAGAATTCTGTCAAAGATGGAAATATATTCTATGAAGTGGACAAAGACGTTGACTTGTCTCCATTTAGAGAGGGCCTCCCTGAGGGGGGCTACATGTCCAGTTGTTTTGAATAGTTGTGATATAACTGTGCAAATTCCATTCCTGACAAGTATAGGAGTGAAAGTCCTCATGAAATTCTCTCCATTCTCTGTGTCTGAAGCAAAGAGGCCAATCAGGGTCCATCTGAAATGGAGGAGCAGCTGGATGATTGCTGGATACTGGATTCCTTCTTTGGGGAGCAATGGGTGGAAAAAGGGGAATCTCCTTTTGTCACTCAGAGCCTCTGAAGGAATTAGAGCAGTGATCTGAAAAAGCAAGAAAGAATGCTGTGTTATAATGTGGTCCAGATCAACTCCAAAATATTACTTATCGACAAACCCAATTTTGTTTTGATGAATATATAAGAATAGTTTGCTCCCTAGTCATGGTTTAAAATATTTAAGACAGAATATTAACAAGATTGTATATAAAAATGGAAGGCAAAATCATATTAAACAAAAAAAGCAATAAAAAATGCAATGTAAATTTCTGTGTCACCCGTGAAATTTCAACAATTAGATTAAAATTAGCAGATGTTAGATAAAATGTCTGGATCTAAGACATAGGGCTGTATTATATGCTATTTTTGAGTACTAAAACTTTTTTCTCAGCTTATATAATCCAAATTCTTTGTGAAGCAATTTTTCAGCTTCTTCTCTGGATGTACAAGAGACTAAGAGACCACAATGCTAACAGAAATTGACAGTTGTATAATCCAATAAGTGTTTAATTGAAATTTTGTCTGTTTTGGGACTATGTCTGTTTCATCACTTTAATTTTAACCCAATAATAATATACCCTGAATTTATACAAAGCAGAAATTGTGTAAATTAACAATTATCTGTAAGGGCAGGGGCTGAACTCCTTTTATCCACCCCAATGAAGATATTGGATCTGTTGTTCATCCCCACCACCCCACTCAGCTTAGATAGAGAAAAACACACACAAACCTGTGGGACTTTGTAGGTGCCTACAGGCGTTGACATCTGGAGGGAGATGTCCCTGTCAGCTGCATCAATCAGAGCCAGGAGGTTGCCCTTCCTCCTACAGCCAAAGTTGGGGACATTGGCTTCCCCAGTGGAGAGCATGTCCAGCAAGGCATTTGAAGTGCGGAAAGTGCTTACATAGTTGTCATGGATGTTGTAGCCAAGTGTGAGATTGTGCAGGAGCTGGGAATTCTTGCTGACCATTTGAATGGCAAAAATTAATTGCAGGCCAATTTTTAAATCAGAAATCTTTCTATTGCAAAAATAATGTTCATGTTATAGTGATCAGCAACAACAAATATTTTTAAAATATATAACCCTTCACAAACCTGCTAACCCTTAGGCCAACATTGATCCAAATCCAATGATCTAGGAATAGTTAACACCCAAGAAGATAGGCTCGAGATTCAGATGGATCTTGATGGACTAGAACACTGGGCGATATCGAACTAAGTGAAATTCAATGGAGAGGAAAGTAAAGTCCTACACTTAGGCAAGAAAAAAACCAAAGGACACATATAGACTGGGTGAAACCAGCCTCAATAGCAATAATTGTGAGAGGGATCCTGTACTCTAAGTGGACAACCAGTTAACTGTGAGCCAGCCTTGTGTAGCAGCAGCCAAAAAAGCTAATTCAATCCTAAATTGTATGAACAGAGGGATAAAACAAAGATCAAGGGTGGTACTAATACCACACTATAAAGTGTTAGGAAGACCACACCTAGAGTACTGCATCCAGTTTTGTTCACCAGATTACAAAAAAGATGTTGAGTGTCTAGAAAGAGGATAGAGAAGAGCAACCAGGTTGATTAGGGGACTGGAGACTAAAACATACAATGAACGGTTGCAGGAACTGGGCTTGGCTAGTCTAGTAAAGAGAAGGACCAGGGGAGACATGATAGCGGTCTTCCAATATTTGAGGGGCTGCCACAGGGAGGAGGAAGGGGTCAAGCTATTTTCTGAAGCACCTGCAAGCCAGACAAGGAACAATGGATGGAAATTGAATGAGAGATTCAACCTGGAAATAAGGAGAAACTTTCTGACAATGAGAATGATCAACCAATGGAATAGAAGTTGCCCTCAGAAGTTGTGGGAGCGCCATCACTTGAGACTTTCAAGAAGAGATTGGACTGTCATTTGTCAGAAATGGTGTAGGGTCTCCCACTTGGGCCGGAGTGCTGGACTAGATGACCTACAAGGTCATAATCAATTCTGATTAACTGTTATTTGTTATCAATTGTGCAACTATGGAAATGGGCTGAGAGAGGCAACGACAATTGTTTCAATCACTAGTTAAACAAAGGTCATTATTCAAGTGATGAATTCAGGATTGAACTGAGAAAGGAAAATCATCTGGATTTCCTTCAGGTTTTTTTCCAACCCTATCTTTGGATTTTACTCTCTTCCACAAAGTAAGGCAAAAGAGGGAAGCCATGGAAATAAAAATCATTCAGGAAATTAGGCAGGTTCTGCGGTACAAAAATAAGTGAAATAAGAAGAAAAGGAGAGTTTAGAATTGCACATGGAGGGAGTGCAACTCCATCACTCTGCATGACTTTCGGCAAAGGTATAAAAGGAGGTTTGTTGAAAGGCCACATTGTAGGCGACATATATTTTTCAGATGTGACCATACCAATGAGATGGTCTCCAGGCCTGTAAAAGCTCCATGAATTGTTCCCATCCTGGTGCTCCAAAGTCAATGAGCATTTCCTTCTCAGCTTCCCACAGATTGATGGAGACACCAGCAGCAGCAGAAGCAGAAGCAAGAGGTCCATCATTCATGGCATTAATCAATCCACTTCCTGTTTCTAACACAAACAACAGGAACAGTTGGAAAAATGCAAAGACTCTGAGAAGTGCCAGTGACTTTCCTGATCTAAACAGAGAACCACTCAGTTTCATCTGCAAAGGAGAGAAAGGTGTAATAAGGAGCAGAGCCTGTACCTGTCCCAAAACTTGGTCCCAGAGAGCTTCATCCAAAGATCCTTTGCATGTGGCTTCAGTCTAATGCCTATATCAAAGTCAAAAACTTGAGATATAGCATCACAGGTCTCAAAGGTCATAATTACAGCAAGAAGCAACTTCTCCTCTTGGGATCCTGAACTTTTTCTGGGCTCCATTTGCAGAGGAAAGGCTGGAATAAAACATGTTAGTAAAAATTACAGATACACCCCTGGGATCATTGTTCTGTTGTGGTTGTGGTCCTTCCTTCCTGTCAGGGCAAGTCCAGAAAGTGATGCTGGGGAAGAGAGTTCAACACCCAGGAAACTGATGTCTGCTGTCCTTCAACGTGGCCTCTTGTCTCCAGAGATTGCTGGGGAAGGTCATTCAGAGCTATGGAATTTGGTGCCATTTCTAAGTTAATGCCATTTAATTCTAGTGTTGCCTGTCTTCTAATGACAATCAGCACCCTTGATCTCTGCCCAATGTTAATAGTATTTGGAATTTTGTTTGATGTCATAATCCTATATATTGATCTTAATTGCAGCCGATTTTAAAATTGCTTGTGTCTGAAGTGAAATTTCATTTCCCATCTTTTCTAGCAATATTAATTTTGGGATAAGAGCTCATTAAGAAGCAGGAAAGTGACAACTTGTGGACTATATCAATGGGTAAATTGGGGAAAATTATAGAATGGATGGAAATTTTTATTTTTATTTTTTTCCCATTCCTGTGTTATCTTACAATGTTCCTATAATACACCAAGATTCTTTATATTTTGATGTTTCTTAGTTTTTTAAATAAAGAGTGGACTGTAAGTCTGCAGCTGAGATCTATCAATCCATATCTATCTCTGTCTGCCTGTCCATCCATCCATCCATTAAATTAACTGGCCAACCATGATGTTGCCCACAGTGTGGTGGGTGGTACAACCTGATTTCTAGCGACCTGATTTCTGGAGATCTGGTGGCTCTTCCTTTGTTGTGGGGAATCTTCTATTGGGGGGGGAGGGACCCCTCTGACCTTTCCATCTCTGGGGCCGAGACTTTCTGTACCAAAAAACCTCCAAGGGATTTGAAGGTGCTGTTGGAACTTTGTTCCTGCTTTATTTGCATCCGTTGTTCAGGGAGGATGTTTCTTCACTGGGGGGGACATAAATATGGGCTTCTTGGCCCAGAAGGGGGAACTGGAGGGGCTGATGGGAGAGGCAGGCCCACCCTGGCAGGGTGGAGCAGAGGAAGGCCCGTATCCCAGATCCACCGCTTGGAAGTTCTCCCCTTGAACCTCCCTCAGATTCTGCTCTCAGGGCCTGCAGACCAGATCTTGGGTGGCTCCGGGTTCAAGTTGTGGCTTTTCAGGGCCAGGTTGATGTGGGATTAGAGGTTCCCAGCCGTGTCTGACCGAAGCCGGTTGAGGCCCAGAGGGGTGGAAGCCCCTCCTGGGTCAGGAATGAGCCCACCCCAACTTCTGGGTTTGTCCCAGGGAGACCCCAGAGGAGGCGGGGGGCTCTGGTCATCCAGGGCTTCTCACAGGCCCTGAGGAGGCTCCACTTGGACTTCTGGCCTCTCTCAGGGGGGCTGCGAGGACCCCGGCCTGGTCAAGCGTGTTGTGTGAATGGGGTCCTCGCCAGAAGAAAAGGGTCCCCAATATAGGGAGTTCTTGACTTATGACTACAAATCAGCCCAACATTTCTGTCATTAAGGGAGACATATGCCAGGTGAGTTTTGCCCGTTTTTATTACCTTTTTGGCCCAGTCATTAAGTGAATCATTGTGGTTAATAAGTTAAGAACCCAGTTGTTGAGTGAATGACTTTGCTTGTCAGAAGGTCGCAAAATTGGACGTGATTTGCGACGCAGCCATAACGGTCATAAATGTGAAACTGGCCAATCACCTGAATTCTGATCTCTGCATTTGATGCTGCAAAGGTCATTAACTGTGAAAAATGGTCCTAAGTTCCATTTCTCAATGCAGTTGTAACTTGAATCGGTCAATAAATGAATGGTTGTAAGTCGAGGCCTGCCTGTGTATCTCCTCTTGTTCAGCTTCTCTCCCAGGAATTCATCTCCTTTCGAGTCTCCATCATCCACTGACTTCTTGGCCAACAGGTTCAACCTCAGGAAACAAACCATGGTTAAGAGGTGCATGTCTGAATGTGGCCCCTGGGGAAGAGACCTGGTTCGGCGGGTTGTATGGATGCTAGCGGAGTTGGTTGGGTGGGTGATGCTTCAATCCGGGAGGGCCTGAGTTCCAGTCCTGCCTGGGGAGCCAAGCCAGCTAGGAACTGGAGCCCTGGGAAAGAGGCAATGGCAACGGCTTCTGAGCAGCCCTGCCAAGATCTCTGGGCCTGGCTTCCTCTTCGCCGGTCAAGCGGCCTCCAACGGGCTGGATTTGGGGAGGGTTTGGCAGGG
Source organism: Laticauda colubrina (assembly GCA_015471245.1). Classification (NCBI taxonomy): domain Eukaryota; kingdom Metazoa; phylum Chordata; class Lepidosauria; order Squamata; family Elapidae; genus Laticauda; species Laticauda colubrina. The sequence continues at coordinate 445,089 of BLBF01000335.1, forward strand.
GGCTGTGCTGTGAGGAGGGGGCATGGAGGTGTCTTGCAGGGCCAGGGGGGTCTGCAGGGGGTCCGACCCCTTCCTAGTGAGGGTAGGGAGGGAGGGGGACTAGGGAAGAGGGAGGCAGGGGGAGCCCCCCAATCTGGTCTGGGCAGCTGAGGGACTGTCAGACTTCCTGCCTCTGAGGGAGAGGCCCCCCTTGGGATTGGCTGGGAGAATAGCTCTGACATCACAGGTGGGGACAGGTAGAGCTCCAAGCACCTGCAGGCCAGGTGGGGCTGGTGGGGTTCAGGGGGGAGGGGAGGTCAGCCTGGGCCCCTGATGCCAATTTCCCCCGGGGACAGCCAGGAGCTTCACCCTCCTCCTGCCTTGGGAAGTGGGGCGCCCCGTGGAGAGGGCTCCCTCGGGCCTTGCTGGGCAGGTGGGGGGATCTGCCCCACCGGGGCCCAGGGCAGGTGGGGAGGGAATGGGGTGAGGGTCCCCAGGTTGCATCTCTTGCCAGGATCCGAGTCTGGGGTGCCAGCTTTGCACCTGGCAGGTGGGGGCTTCTGTTCCCGCAGGGGTTGGGGTTGTGTGGAGCCGACCCAGTTTGGTCCAGGCCAGAAGAAGGGCTGAGGCCAGAGGAGAGTCTCTTGGGAGATTCATGGGGCTTCTGGTGCCTTTGGGGGGCTCAGGATTGGACCTGGCCCTCCAGCCAAGCCCAGCACTGGGGGGGCCCTCAGTCCCTGTTGCAGGACCCCACGGCAGAATCCCTGCAAGGGGGTTGGGTGAAGGTCCCTCCAGGTGGCTCCATGGAGCTGAGTGAGCCCAACTCCTTTGAGCATCATGGGAGCTCGAGTCCTCTTTCATCTGCTTTGGGAAGGAAGGAACCCTCTTTCCTGGGCTGCCCTGAGTGGGCCAAGTTCTCAGCTGTTGCTGGGGGCATCCAGGTGTTTCCAGGCATTTCTGCAGCAGTTTTAGCAAGCTGGGTGCCTCTCAGCCGGGCTTTGTTCACAGTCGGTCCTGAGTCTTTCCTGGGGGTGCAGAGGAGGTGAGCTTCAGAGGGAACCAGTCTCACAGCTTCCTTCTCTCTTCCCTTCCCACAAAGGAGCCACTAAGGGGTGGGGGTCTCGTCCTTGGAGCCCCTGAAAATATGGAGATTTTGAAATAGGTTGACTCCATTTCACGCATTCTGGCAGGTGGGAACCTTCCCCGTCCAGTGTTCATGCGTGAAGCAGGTCATCACGCTAAGCCACCATCTGGTTTATGTGTTTTGGCCTGGCACCTATTGCCAACATGGCAGTTCTCTTCCATCAACCTGGGTTTAGGGCATTGTGTGAACTAATCTAGTGGGGAGGGTCAACTCAGCCTGTCTGCACACAGGATGGGGAGCTTTTCCTAGGATCCATTTCTGGCTCCTTGGGGGGTTTTCAGCAGCTGCAACACTTGGAGTAAACTACAGCTGAGCGAACGGGGGTTGGCGAAATGTGTGAACCGGATCAGAGTTTGGCATTCAGGGAAAAAAGTTGGGACAATGGGAATGGGACAGAGAGGCAGCTTTAAGGGTGGGGGGAGTCAGTGATCACCTCCAATATCTCGACAAACCTGGATAGAGATTTGGGTGTTCAGAGGATCAACTGGTGACTTTGATGCTTTCTCCTGCTTGGAGCCACAGAAAAGGTTTTGGATGCTGGTTTCCAATATTCCCAGTGAGGCCAGGACTGAGGATACTGGGGCTGCTGCACCCAGGGCAGAAAGGCTGGGGGCAAATCCCAAGACCGAGAAAGAAGGGAGAACGTGGCTGTGACCCTCTCTGGGTCGGCTTCCTCTCTCTCTTTCTCCCTCCTGCCAGGTGTTGGGAGGAAGGAAGGAGGATACTGGGGCTGCTTCCCAGGGATTTTTTCCAGGTCTTCTGGGTGGATCTCTGTCCTGCCCGGATCGACTGGGTTCCCATGCGGGCCTCCCAAAGGCCTGGACTCCAGCTCCCATCGTCCTCAGCCCCAGCCATGCCCTTAGCAGAGGACCCAAAGGGAGGCCCAGCAGAGGCTCTTCCGTCCTCCAGGGAGGAGCCAGGGGGCTCAGGGGTCCCAACTGGACAACAGCAGCCACGTAGTAGTAGTAGTAGTAGTAGTAGTAGTAGTAGTAGTAGTAGTAGTAG
>BLBF01000335.1:454864-482364 GCA_015471245.1 Laticauda colubrina
ACACACACACACACACACACACACACACACACACACACACACACGACTGTATGATTTTAACTTTGTTGCTTGTATCCTAATGATTTTTTGACTGTTTCCTGGTATGATTTGATTGCTTATTGTTTCCTATAACTATTAAGTGTTGTACCTGATGATTCTTGATGAATGTATCTTTTCTTTTATGGACACTGAGAGCATTTGCACTTCCTTGTGTGTCCAGTCACATTTGTCCAATGAAGCATTCACACACACACACACACACACACACACACTTACCATAAATTGAGCAGTCCAACTTTAATGCTAACCAACCTAGCTGGGGTGCCCAGTGGCCTCCTCTCCTGCCTCTGCAGGGACCCCAGAGGTGGTTTGCCCAGCCATCACCCCAAGGGGAAGAGGGGAAAGGAGTTGCCCAACCACAGCCAGGACCCCCAACCCTCCTGGGCATAAAGGGGCCTTGTGGGGGGAGGGAATCCAAGGGACTCCAGGAGAAACCTGCAGCCCTTGAATTGTAAGGAAGCAGAGATGGAAAAGGGGCTTCTTGGGGGCTCCATTTGCCCCCAGCCCTTCTTTTCTCCAGGGGAGCAAACTTTGCCGAGAAGGGATCCAGGCAGCCCTGATCTTAAAGGAGGAGAGAAGTTCAAAGTTCTGAAATTCTTCAATGAAACTTTTTGCCTGAAGCCAAGTTCTCCAGCAGGGAAAGTTTCCATCCGGGGTCAGGGGGAGAAGAGAGAAGCTGCCACAGACTCCCTGTCTCTGCCCAGAGTCTCCCAGGAGGATTCGGCCACAGAGCAGAGCTGAAACTTTGATCATAATTCTCCCTCTCAGGAGGGATCCCTAGATAAGTCAGCTAGTTTTTGCACTCAGAGTTTGTTGGGCCTTTCTCTGCAGGGAAATGAAGGGGAAATAATCCCTGTGTAGTTCATAATGACAGGGGCAGAGATCGAATTAAATCCCTCATCTGGAATTGAGAGGTTTGGGAGCTTCATCCTTGAAATTGGCCCCAGAGGGAAAACACTGCACCTGTGGCTGAAGACAAGAAGTGTGACATTTGTTGGCATCATGGTTAAAGAGACAATCCCGGGAGACACTTAATGTGTGAGCATGTCACAGGTGTGAAATCGAAGCAACATTTCCTTTATTTTGAAAACTGATGCTCAGTGACACCTTCACAAAGGGTTGAGGTAATAGTGTGGCCAGATTCCAAGAATAAAATGAACTTTAAATAAAAACTAGTTATCAGAACTTTGCATAGTTGAAAAAAATCACACCCCAAAACAAACACATGCACAGAGAGGGAGAAGTCAGAGACAACCAAGTGAAAAGAGGTGGAGAAATCAAGGCAGCCTCTCACCCCATGTGGGGAAGGGAGGGAGGGAAGGGGAGCTCAGGAGCTTCTTGTTGCAGATGGAAAACAGACATGCAAAATCCTCTTTCAACCTCCTTCTTTGAGACCTGGGGATGCAGAAACACATATCCCATGTTTCCCTGCCTCCCTTTTTTTTAAATATTTTTTTTATTTTTATATTTTAAAAAAACATCTCTTGGTGAACAGCGAGGTTCCAGGTTTTTACATTTCAGTATAAAATGACCATTGTTACACATTCAACTTTCGTGTTAAATTTCATACTTATTTCATTTTCCTTTAAATATTCTCAAATATTCTTATATTCATTACGCTTACCCAATTCCAATTCATATCATAACTTATCTCATTTTTCTTAAAATATTCTCAAATCTTGTTTCACAGTATTATCTAAGGTTCTTATTTCATTTCTATATTCAATACATATATTTACTTTTATCTGTCACATTTGCAATTTCATCACATACTATTATTCCATTCATTGTTCAATAGGTTCCAACCTAATTCTAATAATCCAGATGTCCCATTTAATTGTCAATTCGAGCTTGCCACCTCTTTGCCTTATACATTCCCGCAATTTATTCCCTTTAAATCATTATAAAGTTTTACCATAGTATATCATTTTTAATTATCACATTCTACATTAATAACAATCTGCTACATATCACATATGTATGTATGTATGTTTGTATGTATGGATATGCATATGTTCGGATATGTATGTATATGTGTGTGTCAGATTCCGCATGGTATTTTTTTTCTCAATTACATTCTAAATCATCTATTTCAACAATATTTATTCAATTAAAAAACTGATAATAGTCTTTCCATTACAATTCTCATCTCATTTTAACTTTATTCACTGCTTTATTAAATATACATTAATATTATTACAATAAATTCCCATTTCCATATCTATTTCTATTAAATCTATATCCGGTTTAACAATAATCCTTATAAGAAAAATATCAGTTCCATTCTTTTCCATTTTTAAATCGATGTTCTTATATATCACGACACGTTACTTTGCAGAATCCCCCTTCCTGTTCTTCTATCCATTGTCTCTCATTCTCCTGAGTGTATAATTTTTTTCATTGTTGTTTGCTTTCTACTACTCTTCATTTTCTGGTCTATTAATTCCCCGTTTTTCCTTTAAAATTTCTCTCCATTTCTTATTCCAATTATTTATTTTATCCCCCACCCTCTCTTGATTTCTCCTCTGTAATTCCATCTTCTGCTGTTTCCTTTTCCTTTGTTTAATTTTCCAAACAATTTCCCCTTTAACTATCACATCAAACCTCACATTTAGCTTTAATTCTTTTTTTCCTGTTTTAATGTTGTTCCACTTGTTCTTTAGGGCTGGTTTCCTCTTCATTTCACTCCTCCTCCTCTGTTTCTCTTTGTTCTTCTTTAATCTGCATTACCATTTCTAATTTTTGAAGTATAACACTGTACATTTCCAAGCTTTGTTTCATCATTTCCTTCCTATTTTGTTGTTCCAATTTTATTTCCACACACAGTTCTCCCATTTTGTACACAACTTCTTCTTTTATTTTCCTTTCTTTAATATTTATGTCCAATCCAATTGTCCAGTAGTTTATTGCAACCAGCGTCTTTTATATTAAATTTCAACAGTCAGTGTCCATAAATCTTTGTTTCCAGCTTCCTTCTGTTGATTTCTTTTCCAACTTTTTCCGAAAGTCACCAAATAATCCCAGGGCAATTTCTTCATGTATCTTTTTTCCCTTGTAATATTCTAGTATTTCACTTTTCAGGGTTTTTATTTTATTATAATGGAATTCCTTTTATTTCCTTTCAAATTCCAATTTTAAAAAGACCAAGCACTTTTCAAAGAGTCACTGAAATTTTCCCTTTAACATTAAGTGGCGGGCTCAATTCTGTTTCCATTTCCACCGTTTCTTTTCCCTTTTTCCCTTTTTAAACTTTCATTAATTCTAGTTATTAGCTATTCTTTCTTTTTAACACGTTCAACTTCAGCATTTAATTATGCCTATTTAGTACCAAAATCCAAATAGTTCCCCTGCCCTTTTTTTTTTTTTTTGGCGATGTAGAGGCCAGGCAAGTCCTGGGAAGAGGGAAGCCCAAGTCCTATGCTCCACTGCCACTTTTTTTCATCCATGAGGCACTCAGGGGAAAGCAAAGCCCAGATCCATAGAGAGGGCTAGGAAAGAGGAAGGGATTTGAGGGAGGCCCCCATTTCTAGGAAGAGACTAACCTGGTTTATGAGTCCCTGGTTGAATGTTGGGGGGACGCAGCCCCGGGGTTTCTCCAGCCTCACTTCGGCATGTCATTCCAGGAGAGGCTCCTGTCCAGAAGAAGCCATGCAGGGCCGGGTCTTCCGAGGGGGATCTGGGGTTCCCTGGGAGGGAGAGAGTGGGAGAGGGAGGGAGGGAGAGACAGAGAAAGAAGCAAAATATATCGAGCAACCTGAGAGTTAGCTAAGTCTTGGTGTAGGGCTTTAACTCCTCACCTAAGGGAAAAGGTAGAGCAGCATTTTCCAAACTTGCAACTTGTAGATGAAGGGACTTTAATTCCCAGAATTCCCTGCCCAGCATGATTAAGTCCATGCATTGTTGGGTGGGGAACTCTGGGGGTTGAAATCCATTCCTCTTCAAGTTTGAAAAACACTCATGCAGACCAACCTCTCTCCGCGTGTTGCCTCCATTTTGAGAAACAGCAGAGACCCCTGAAGAGAGCCTCACTCATTGGCCGGCTTGCAGAATGCAGGAATCCTGGTTTCTTATGGCCGTCAAAAGTGAAACATTTCTCCGTTGATTGGACTGACCCCAAATGACCCCAAGACCTGGATCCTGGTTTGGAAGCCATCCCGGCTAGTTAGGGTTGGACGTGGTTAGCTAGACCCCTCTGTGCCCCCTCCCCACAGCACAGCCTCCTGCCAAACCCTCTCCGAATCCCATCTGTTGGATGCCGCTTGACCGGCAAGGGGGAAGCCAGGCCCAGAGAAGCTCCTCAGTCTTGGCCAGTTGGGTGGGAAGGTTGTCCGGAAGCCCCCAGGGGAAGCCGGCCCAGAGATCGTGGCAGGGCTTCTCAGAAGCAGTTGCCATTGCCTCTTTCCCAGGGGTCCGAGAGAGCAGCTGGCCCAGAGCCTCCTAGCTGGCTTGGCGCTCCAGGCAGGACTGGAACTCAGCTCCCCCCCCCCGGATTAAAGCCCCACCCACCCAATCAACTCCTCTAGCATCCATACAACCCTCCGAACCTGTTCTCTTCCCCAGGGGCCACGCTCACACATGCACCTCTTAACCATAGTTTGTTTCCTGAGGTTGAACCTGTTGTCCAAGAAGTCAGTGGATGATGGAGACTCAGAAGGAGATGAATTCCTGGGAGAGAAGCTGAACAAGTGGAGATACACAGGCAGGCCTTGACTTACAACCATTCATTTAGTGACCGATTCAAGTTACAACTGCATTGAGAAATGGGACAGGACCATTTTTCACAGTTAATGACCTTTGCAGCATGAAATGCAGAGATCAGAAATCAGGTACTTGGTCACAGTTTCAGGTTTATGACCATTATGGCTGCGTCCCAAGTCACATCCCATTTTGTGACCTTCTGACAAGCAAAGTCAGATTGATTTAACAACCCGGTTCTTAACTTATTAACTACAATGATTCACTTAATGACTGTGGCAGGAAAGGTCATAAAAAGGGGCAAAACTCACTTGGCAGATGTCTTCCTTAACGACAGAAATGTTGGGCTCATTTGTTGTCAAAAGTCAAGGACTCCCTGTATTGGGGACCCTTCTGGTGAGGACCCCATTTACACAACACGCTTGACCAGGCCGGGGTCCTCGAAGCCCCCCGAGAGAAACCACATAGAGGCTCTTCAGGGCCTTTGAGAATCCCTGAATGACCACATCCCCCCTACTCCCCTCCTCTGGGTTCTCCCTGGGACAAACCCAGAAGTTGAGGTGGGCTCATTCCTGACCCAGGAGGGGTTTCCTCCCCTCTGGGCCTCACCCAGCTTCGGTTAGACACAGCTGGGAACCTCCTGGAGAGGGAGAGAATCTCATCACACATCAACCTGGCCCTGAAAAGCCACAGCTTAAACCCGGAGCCACCCAGGATCATGTCTGCAGTCCCTGAGAGCAGAATCTGAGGGAGGTTCAGGGGGGAACTTCCAAGCGGTGGACCTGAGATACAGGCCTTTCTCTACTCCTCCCTGCCAGGGTGGGCCTGCCTGTCCCTTCAGTTCCCCCCTCACTCAGCCCCTCCCGAGTTCCCCCTTCTGATCCAAGGAGTCCATATTAATGTCCCCCCCAGTGAAGAAACATCCTCCCTGAACAACGGATGCAAATAAAGCAGGAGCAAAGGAGTTCCAACAGCACTTTCAAACCCCTTGGAGGTTTTTTGGCACAGAAAGACTAAGTCCCAGAGATGGGAATGTCAGAGGGGTCCCTCCCCCCCCCCAATAGAGGATCCCCACAACAGAGGAAGAGCTACCAGATCTCCAGAAATCCTGTCACTAGAAATCAGGTTGCACCATCCACCACACTGTGGGCATCACCGCCATCTTTCTCGGGTTTCCCTGTGATAAGATGGGTGGCCAGTAAATTTAATGGATGGATGGATGGATAGACAGATAGACAGATAGATATGAATAGATCTCAGCTGCAGACTTACAGTCCATTCTTTGTTTAAAAAACTAAGAAACATCAAAATATGAAGAATCTTGGTGTATTATAGGAACGTAAGATTACGCAGGAATGACAAGAAAATAAAAATTTCTGTTCTGTATGACTTGGAAGGTTCCAAGTAGTCAAATCTGATTGGGCAAAAAGGCTGGTAGTGGATTGGTTCATTCGGAACCAATCCAAGGAGCCGCTAAAAGGCGGCAAGGTTAAAATACTGTCATTGGCTACAAGCCGGCTGGCAAGACTCTATAAAAAGGGCTGCCGCTGCTTGAGTCAATGTTCCGTTGCTGTTGATGTTAAACAAATAAAGAGTTGTTAGTTGGAACCCGGTCTCCCGTGCTTGTTTCCGGACGGAACACTGGCGACGAAGGTAGGATCGTCCTGAAGCGGAGACCGAGCATGCAGCGAGAGAAAAGACCATGCTGGATGAAATGGCTGGCAATAATGCGCTGCCCGCACCATTGAACCCTAATGAGGAAGATTGGGAGTCCTATATCGATCACTTCCTGATGTTTCTGGAGAGCAACGAAATGGAAGAAATCTCGGATCAGTGAAAAAGGGCTGTCTTCCTGACACATTTTGGGCCAGCCGTCTTCAAGATGGCAAAGGCATTGGCGAAGCCCAGAGCCATGAAGCAGATGACCTGGTCTGAGCTTAACCAAATTCTGAAAGCTCACTACGCGTCGGTTGTCTCAAACCTCATCAAGAGACACAAATTCTACAAGAGGGACCAGAGGGAAGACGAAACTATTGCTGAGTTCATGGCAGCCTTACGCCATATTGAAGGTAGCCCGTGCGAGATGGAGGTCGATTCAAGGTCTTTCCTGTCAATGGTGTCTTGGAATACAATTAGACATTTGGTCCCAAACATCAGACAAAACAAACTCAAAAGACAAAAATTAATTCTCAAAGACTACCAGGGAAATAGGATTCCCATTTTAGGTCTGGGGCACTTCAAAGTCACTTACAAACAACACGCTGAAGTCCTGCCATTAACCATCGTTGACTGAGACCGTCCCAGCCTTCTGCACATTGAATGGTTTATGCCATTGGGCATCGGGATGACCGGAGTAAGTCGAATAGTTGCGAGCGATTGGGAAGAAAACCTGCTACATGAATTCCAGGACGTCTTCAACAGAACTCTAGGCAGGTACCGGGGAACCCCATATCCTTTAGCCTAAATCCCCAGATAGCACCGAGAAGACTAAAAGCCAGACGGGTTCCCTTCACATTAAAACCCAAAATAGATGAACAATTAAACAAATTGATTGCACAAGGGGTCATAGAACCAATTGACCACACCAGGTGGGAGACACCCATAGTAACACCTGTAAAACTTGATGGGTCTGTGCGCATCTGCGGAGACTACAAGGCTACCCTGAACCATGCACTGCAGTAAAGTGCATACCCGCTACCAGCACTTACTGCACTCACTTGGGGGAGGAAACATTTTTGCAAAACTCGATTTGGCCCAGGCATACCAGCAACTTCCAGTAGACCCAATAACGGCCAAAGCACAAACAATAGTAACGCATAGAGGGACGTTGAAATGTAATAGACTTCAATTCGGACTTCAATTCAATTCCCAGGTGTTTTCCAAAGCCTCATGGAACGCCTATTAAATGGAATAAAAGGGGTCGTCCCTTACTTTGATGACGTCCTGATTTCAGCGAAAAATACGACCCAATTAGAAACAAGACTAAGAGAAGTGCTAACGAAATTTAGAGAAGCCGGCCTAAAAGTTAAAAAAGTAAAATGCTGCCTGGCAACTGACCGCGTCTAGTTTTTAGGGTATTTAATTGACGAACAAGGTATTCACCCAACAGAGAAGAAAGTTAAGGCAATTAAAGACGCACCCCGGCCTAATAATAAAATGGACTTTCAGGCATTTTTGGGTCGGATCAATTTTTATAATGTATTCCTCCCCCACAAAGCAACGATAGCAGAACCGGTTACTAGATAAAAAAACTGCCTGGACTTAAGCCACATGCAAAGGATCTTGTATCAGAAAAGGATAAATTCCTTGGGTGAAGCTCTCTGGGACCAAGTTTTGGGACAGGTACAGGCTCTGCTCTTGATTGCACCTTTCTCTCATTTGCAGATAAAACTGAGTAGTTCTCTGTTTAGATCAGGAAAGCCACTGGCACTTCTCAGAGTCTTTGCATTTTTCCAACTGTTCCTGCTGTTTGTGTTAGAAACAAGAAGTGGATTGATTAATGCCATGAATGATGGACCTCCTGCTTCTGATGCTGCTGGTGTCCCCATCAGTCTGTGGGAAGCAGAGAAGGAAATGCCCGCTGAGTTTGGAGCACCAGGATGGGGTCAATGCATGGAGCTTTTACAGGCCTGGAGACCATCTCGTTGGTGTGGTCATAACTGTAACATATGTGTCACCTATAATGTGGCCTTTCAATGGCCTTCCTTCTGTACCTTCTCCGTAAGTCATGCAGGATGATGGAGTTGCACTCCCTCTATGTGCAATTCTAACACTCCTTTTCTTCTTATTTCATTTATTTATGTACAGGCAGGACCTGTCTAATTTCCTGAATGATTGTTATTTCCATGGCTTCCCACTTTTGCTTTATTTTGCTTTATTCCTGCCAAGCAAGAGACCCTATACAATTTCTGACAGATGGCAGTCCAATCTTTTCTTGAAGGTCTCAAGCGATGGTGCTCCCACGAGTTCTTGAGGGAACTTCTGTTCTATTGATTGATTGTTCTCACTGTCAGAAAGTTTCTCCTTATTTCCAGGTTGAATCTCTCCTTGATCAGTTTCCATCCATTATTCCTTGTCTGGCTTACAGACGCTTTAGAAAAGATCTTGGCCCCTTCCTCCTCCCTGTGGCAGCCCCTCAAATATTGGAAAACTGCTATCATGTCTCCCCTGGTCCTTCTCTTCACTAGACTAGCCAAACCCAGTTCCTGCAACCGTTCATTGCATGTTTTAGTCTCCAGTCCCCTAATCATCCTGGTTGCTCTTCTCTGTACTCTTTCTAGAGTCTCAACATCTTTTTTGGAATCTGGTGAACAAAACGGGATGCAGTATTCTAGGTGTGGTCTTACTAAGGCTGTATAGTGTGGTATTAGTACCTCCCTTGATCTTGATTTTATCCCTTTGTTAATACAATTGAGGATTGCATTAGCTTTTTTGGCTGCTGCTGCACACTGCTGCTTGTCCACTAAGACTCTAGGCTCCCTCTCACAGTTACTGCTATTGAGCCTGGTTTCATCCAGTCTATATGTGTACTTTTGGTTTTTCTTGCCTAAGTGTAGGACTTTACTTTTCTCCACATTGAATTTCACTTAGTTCGATATGGCCCAGTGTTCTAGTCCATCAAGATCCATCTGAATCTTGAGCCTATCTTCTTGGATGTAAACTATTCCTAGATCATTGGATTTGGATCAGTGTTGGCCTCAGGGTTAGCAGGTTTGTGAAGGATTATATATTTAAAAGTATTTGTTGTTGCTGATCACTATAACATGAACATTATTTTTCCAAAAGGAAGATTTCTGATTTTGAAACTATACTACAATTAATTTTCGCAGTTCAAATGGTCAACAAGAATTCCCAGCTCCTGCACAATCTCACCCTGGGCTACAACATCCATGACAACTATAGAAGCACTTTCCGCACTTTAGATGCCTTGCTGGACATGCTCTCCACTGGGGAAGCCAATGTCCCCAACTTTGGCTGTGGGAGGAAGGATAACCTCCTGGCTTTGATTGATGCAGTTACAAGGGACATCTCCATCCAGATGTCAACATTTGCAGGCGCCTACAAAGTCGCACAGGTTTGTGTGTGTTTTTCTCTATCTAAGGAGAGTGGGGTGGTGAGGATAAAAAACAGATCCAATATCTTCATAGAATTCAAGAGCTGTTTTTCAGAATATCAAGGAACATAACAACTATGTCTTAGCCTATTATGTTCATCTTCAAATTTACCATTAAAGATCTGAAGAGCCATAAGGTCCCTGTGGAGGATATTCTACTGAATATTCTACTATTGAAAAACTATCCAGGTTTTGAGGTCCTCCATTTGCATATTCATTTTCACATATCAATAATATCTGCCTTATCCAATTGGAATCAAGTTGGCAATAGTCCTGTCTATGTATAAAAAATATTCAGACCAAGAAGACTATCTTTGGGATGGATAAAAGGAGTTCAGCTCCTGCCCTCATAGATAATTGTTAATTTACACAATTTCTGCTTAGTATAAATTCAGAGTATATAATTATTGGGTTAAAATTAAAGTGATGAAACAGACATAGTCCCAAAACAGAGAAAATTTCAATTAAACACTTATTGTACAACTGTCAATTTCTGTTCGCAGTTGTGGTCTCTTAGTCTCTTGTACATCTTGAGAATAAGCTAGAAAATTGCTTCACAAAGAATTTGGGATATAGAAGCTGAGAAAGAGGTTTTAGTACTCAAAAATAGCATATAATTAACAGCAGCTAGGATTGTATTTGCTAAAAATTGGAAAAATGAGAAAATACAATCGCAGGAGGAAACTATCAAGAAAATACTGGAATGTGCTGAAATGAGTAGATTGACATTTGAAATTAGAGAAGAAGAGGATAAACAATTTTACAAAATTTGGAACCTTTTTTTTATCAATGGCTAGATAACAAAATATAATAATAGAATATGTAGAATTTTAGAAAATAATGAAAATATAAAGATGTGTTTCTTTTCTTTTTCTTTATTATTATATATATAAAATGTTTTTAGGATAGATTTGGGAGGACTATATGAATTGTTATAAAATAAACTAAGTAAAGTATAGCTATCTTGCAAAGTCTGAATGAACAAGATTATAGTCAAATGATTGATTAATAATAATACTAGGATATTCAATTTTTGATTGATAATATGAGTTATTATGTAATGTAACTGTAACTGAGACTATGAAATCGAAGCACAAAAAACTTTCAAACCAACCGACACTGCTTAGTATATTTATAGAAGAAAGATGGATGTTTTGATGTTTGGTTCTTTTTTGTTTGTTTTTAAAAATCAATAAAACTTAATAAAAAAAATAGCATATAATACAGCCCTATATCTTAGATCCAGACATTTTATCTAACATCTGCTAATTTTAATCTAATTGTTGAAATTGTGTGGGTGTCACAGAAATTTACATTGCATTTTTATTGTTTTTTTATTTAATATGATTTTATATTCCATTTTTATAGACAATCTTCTTAAATATTTAATTGTCTTAAATATTTAAACTGTGACTAAGGAACAAATTATTCTAATATGTTCATCAGAACAAAATTGGGTTTGTCAACAACTGATATTTTGGAGTTGATCTGGGACACATTATAAAGGTCCTGTCACACTGCCCAATGGATGCAAAATGGACATAACGGACGAGAAAAATGTTCCATCCGTTGTTATCCGCTCTCAGAAGGGGCAAAAATTTGCATAACCAGAGCGGATAATACGGACGTGGGAAGGACGCAAGGCGGATGGAAAGCGGATGCGGAACGGAAGCCCAGAGGACAGAAGCGGATGGGAGGGGATGGCACATCTGCTAAGCTTCCGGGGGGCCACAGCAAAGCAGATGCGGAACGGATACACCGGATGCAGAACGGATGCACAGCGGATGAAGCTGATGCACAGCGGATGCACAGCGGAAGCCTAGCGGATGCTGAGCGTTAATTGCGCATGCGGGGAGGATGCATTGCATCAGCCCCGCGGATATAACGGAAGCAGCTCGAAAGCAAGTCGCCATTCAGAGGAAAGACCTGCTTCCAGACACATTGACTGTCTTGCCTGTCCTGCCTGCATGTCTGCCTGCAAGCCTTGCTGCCAGCCTCCCTGCCAGCCTTGCTGTCGGCCTGCCTGCCAGCCTTGCTGCCAGCCAGTCTGCCTGCCAGCCTTGGTTCATGCCTGCCTGCCAACCTTGGTGCCTGCATGCCTGCAAGCCTTCCTTCCAGCCTTGGTGCCTGCCTCCCTGCCAGCCTTCCTGCCAGCCTTGGTGCCTGCCTGCCTCCCTGCCTGCCTGCCAGCCTTCCTGACAGCCTTGGTGCCTGCCTCCCTGCCAGCCTTGGTTCCTGCCTGCCTGCCAGCCTTCCTGCCAGCCTTGGTGCCTGCCTCCCTGCCAGCCTTCCTGCCAGCCTTGGTTCCTGCCAGCCTCCCTGCCAGCCAGCAACCCCACAACCATGCTGAAGTACAGCAAGCCTCAGCCATCTACTGCCTGCCCTGGCAAGAGGGACAGGTTTACCATCCCACCCCCTGGCCCTCACTCTGGTTCTGCTGGGGCTTCTGCAGCACGGGCTCGCTCTTCTGGGGCTGGGGCTTCTGCTGCTTCTGCTTTTGGAGGAGCTGATGACAAGCACCCCAGCACCAACCACCTCCACAGCACCTAGACCCTTCATCCCTGAGACTGAGCGACCAAGAGGAGTGCCAGAGATTCATTTTTGTTTTATAGCTTCTTGTTAATAAAGTCTAGTTTTGATTCATACACTTGCTTCGTTTCTTTTTTTTAATAAAGTCTTGGTGGAAACTTTTTGAAATGGTTTAAGCCTTTGCATGATTGTGGGATGGGTTAAGATAGTAGTGGATTGGGCAAGGATACCTTTGGGATGGGTAATAGCTGTGGGATAGATAAACCTCCAGTGCAAGCATAGTGGGACTGTATGGTCCACCCTCCCAGGTGCCACACCTTTGGCCTTTTATTATCAATAACAATGTAATCATTGATCCACACATTTGAACATAAACACAACTCTTTATTAAATGTTCATTGTAGGCCCACCCAACATACATGGCCCAATCTCATCCGTGTGATGAGACAGGCTGAAGGATGCATCCATTAAGCATCTACCATCCTGTGTTGCCACTCCACTGCTCCAGCTGGGGAATTGCACCTGTGTTTCAGGAGATTGCGCTGCTTCTTCCCTTCACGTGAGGCTCTGTTGGGGCCTTGCACATCATCAGTGTCTTATCAGGTTTCGCCCTTGCCTCCATTCTCCAGGCTCCATGTCCCCATTGCCTTGTTGGAGGTCCACGAGCCTGTTCTGCAAGACTGGGTAGTGGGTGCGCATGAGATTGTGCAGGATGCAGCAAGCTTCCATGATCCTCCTCACGGTCTCTGGGCGATGCTGCATGGTGGTGAGAAGTACCTGGAACCTCTTGGCCAGGATGCCAAAGGCGTTCTCCACCACCCGCCTTGTCCTGGACAGCCTGTAGTTGAAGATCCTCTCTTCACGGGTGAGGAGTCTGGAAGTGTAGGGCTTCTTGAGGTAGGTTGTGAGGGAGAAAGCGTCACGATGAAGTAGGGCACATCTTGTGTGTCATTGGGCAAGGGTTCTGAATCTGGGAAGCCCACGATGAGGTTGCGTTCCAGCTCCTCCTTAAGGTGACTGGCGTTATATATCTTGGCATCTGAAGCTGACCCGTTGCCTGAAGCATCGATGTACATGAACTTGTAGTCAGCATCGACCATGGCGAAGAGGATGATGCTGAAGAAGCCCTTGTAATTGAAATAAGTGGACCCCGACTTGGCTGGAGCTTTGCAGGCCACGTGCTTCCCATCTATGGCTCCAACGGTATGAGGGATGTTCCACTTCTGATACCACTGCTCTGCAACTTTCTTCCATCCTTCTTCAGTGGAGGGGCACTGGAGGAGCACCTCCTTGTATTCTTCGATGATGGCCTGCACCACTTCTCTGACCACAATGCTGATGGTGTTGTGTGGCATCCAGCTGTACTGCATGCTCCTGTAGGTGGTCCCTGAGGACAGGTGGCGCAGAGTGAGTGCCACCTTGAGCCCAGGTTCCAGGCTGGGCCGGAAGTTGGTGTTTGCCTTGGTCAACCTGGGTGTCAGGCGCTGCAAAACTTCGTCAAACATGGCTGGAGGCGTCCTCATGAAGTTCTGGAATGCCCAAGTGTCTTCGTTCCTGAGCTCCACCATCAGCTTGTTGTACAGTCCGTCCTCTGCTCTTCTGGCGAACCATCTTCATACCCAGATGATTCTTGGCCGCCCCTTTTTCTTCCCATAGTAGAGTTCACAGAGCCTGTAGATGGCTTTGCACTGTTGCAGAAGGATGGTGGCTGCCAAAAGGACTGTGTTATGATCCACGGTGGACATGACTGGATGCTGTGGAAGAGGAAGAGTCAGATGAAGGCTGCAGAGGTCTGCAGCAGGGCTGCTGGTTTGAAAGTGAGATCCAGATGTGTTGCTCCCCCTTTTTATACGCAGTATAGGTGTCCCTTTGCATCCTCTAGGCATCCTCTAGGCATCCTCTAGACATCCTTAATATCCGAGATAGGTCCCCTCTGTGATCGTTTTTTTCATTTTACATGCTTTGTTCCCATGCTGCATCCACTAGGCATCCGTTCTGCATCTGTTCTGCGTCCGTTCCACTTCCTCCCTGCGTCCGAGCGGATGCGAGTTGCGCGGATTCACAGCAGATGCCTAGCGGATATATCGGATGTGTAACGGATGCAGAACAGATGCGTAGCGGATATGTAGTGGATGCAGAACGGACAAATTGGATACATTTTCCGCGCACAAGTTTTGATCAGCTCAAAACTTTCTGAGCGGATGAAACGTCAATACACGGATGCTGGACAGATAGAGAGGAAGCAAAACGGAGGCAGTGAGTACATCGCGTTAACCAACGGATGGCAAGCTTTTTTGTCCGTTTTACATCCTCTTTACATCCGTTGGTGCAGTGTGACAGGGGCTTAACAAACTATTCTTCATTACTTTTTCAGGTCTCTCATATATTTGCTTCAGAGGCTCTGAGTGATAAAATCAAATTCCCCTTTTTCCACCCATTGCTCCCCAAAGAAGGATTCCAGTACCCAGCAATCATCCAGCTGCTCCTCCATTTCAGATGGACCCTGATTGGCCTCTTTGCTTCAGACACAGAGAAGGGAGAGAATTTCATGAGGACTTTCCCTCCGATGCTTGTCAGGAATGGAATTTGTGTGGTTATATCACAACGATTCACAACAACTGGACCAACAGCTCCCCTCAGGGAGGCCCTCTCTAAGTGGAGACAAGTCAACGTCTTTGTCCACTTCATAGAATTTATTTTCATCTGGAGCAGAATTCTTCCTTTCCATGTAGCACTTATGCATTTACCAGGACCCATTGAAGGGAAAGTCTGGATTGTGACAAATTTCGCAATGTATACAATAAAGAAGCACATACTTCTCAAATACATCCATAGTATTTGGAACTTTGGTTGTCTGTCAAAAGAAAGGCCAATGGATGCAGGTTTTGAACCCTCTTTCTTTGTGGAAGATCAGTTTCAAAATCATTATTTTCGCTGTTCCCTTTCCAAGCATGTCTTTTCTGTCAAAGGCCGCAGAAGATGCACCCAGAAAGCCCCACTGGAGACCCAGGAGAAAAGGAAAAAGAAACGAATCAAAAATGACCCTCATTCATACAGTATCATGAAGACTCTGGCCCAGGCCATGAATGCTGCTTATTCTTCCAGATCGAGGAGGGGAAGGAAGGAGGGAGAAAAGAGGCTGCAGCTCCAAGGCTGCAGCTCCAAGACTGCAGCCATGGCAGGTATGGGGGTCCCGATTGGGATCCATTAATCTGAGATCCTTTGGAGAAGGAACCCAAAGGAGAAGGAGGGGAACATCTCAACCTTCTTGTGCTGCAGAAGGTCAAGAGATTTGCACCATCTAATTGCTCCTGTCTGACGCTCCGGAATAACAGGGAGCAGATGTGAAGTTTCTGTCCAGCCTCTCTTGGAAGAAATCTCCTTCTGGGTTCAGTTCTAAATGGGGAAGAAAGACGCTGAAAACATGGTGACTGCTTGGAAGATGGTATATGGTGGACAGGAGCACATGTCTTGGTTGAGGAAAGAAGGGCTGAAATGCTGAGAATGCAATTGTTTTATCCCCTCTGTTGGGATTTGAATTTAAGCTTGTATTCTGATTGTTGTCAGACTCTCATGGGGCCATGCAGGGGCACCTCTGTAGGCTGTCCTGAGTCCCAGGCTTGGTTGAGCCTGGCTGGATGGTGATGTAATGAAAGGGCTTTGGACAATTCTATTAGAGCTTTACCTGGAGTAGAACTTTGTTATGTAAACTAGACTGGCCTAGGCCAGATAAATGGTTCATTAAGCCCTTGTCACACAGCACCAATGGATGGAAAGAGGATGTAAAATGGAGAGAAACACGTGCCATCCGTTGGTTAACGTGATGCTTCCGTTCTGTACTCACTGCGTCCGTTTTTCATACTCTCTATCTGTCCAGCGTCCGTCTACTGATATTTTATCCACTCAAAAAGTTTTGAGCTGCACAAAACTTTTTGAGCGGAAAATGTATCCAACGTGTCCATTCTACAACTGCTACGCATATGGGGAACATCCGTTAGACGTCCGTAGTCATCCGTTACGCATCTGCTATATCCACTAGGCATCTGCTTCACATCCGCACAACTCGCATCCGCTCCAGCGGAAAATGGAACAGGGAGGAAGTGAAACGGACGCGGAATGGACACGCAGCATTAGTAGCACAGACGTAGAAAGGATGAAAGCGGATGCAGCTCGCATACAATGCATTAAAATGGAAAAAACGTTCATATAGGGGACGTAGGTCGCATATTTAGGATGTCTGGAGGATGCCTAGAGGATGCAAAAGGAGACCTAGCGGAAAACCTATGTTTCCTATAAAAAGGGGGAGGAAATCACCTGGATCTCACTTTCAGTCCAGCAGCCCTGCTGTGCAGACCTCTTCAGCCTTCATCTTGCTCTTGCTCTTCCACAGCACCCAGTCATCTCCAGCATGGATCACACACTCCTTTTGGTAGCCACCATCATTCTACAACAGTGCAAAGCCATCTACAGGCTCTTTCACCTGTTCTACGCAAAGAAAGGAGGCGTCCAAGAAGTGTCTGGGTCCGAAGATGGATCATGAGAAGACCCGAGTACGGACTGTATAACAAGCTGATGGTGGAGCTGAAGAACGAAGACAGTCGTGCATTCCAGAACTTCATGAGGATCCTGCCAGCCATGTTTTACTAAGTTGTGGAGCGGCTGAGACCCAGGTGGACCAAGTAGAGCACCAACTTCTGGCCCAGCCTGGACCCAGGGCTGAATGTCACACTGACTCTGCACCACCTGGCCTCAGGGACCACGTACAGGAGCATGCAGTATGCCTGGAGGGTGCCACACCACACCATCAGCATTGTGGTCAGAGAAGTGGTGCAGGCCATCATTGAAGAATACCTGGAGGAGCTCCTCCAGTGCCCCTCCACTGAAGAAGGCTGGAAGAAAATTGCAGAGCAGTGGTATCAGAAGTGGAACATCCCCCACACCGTTGGAGCCATAGATGGCAAGCACGTGGCCTGCAAAGCTCCAGCCAAATCAGGGTCCACTTATCACAACTACAAGGGCTTCTTCAGCATCATCCTCTTCGCCATGGTCGATGCTGACTACAAGTTCATGTACATCGATGCTTCAAGCAACGGGTCAGCTTCAGATGCCCAGGTATACAACACCAGTCACCTCAAGGAGGGGCTGGAATGCAACCTCATCATGGGCTTCCCAGATCCAGACCCCCTGCTCAATGACACACAAGTTGTGCCCTACTTCATTGTGGATGATGACGCCTTCTCCCTCAGAACTTACCTCATGAAGCCCTACACTTCCAGACTCCTCACCCGTGAAGAGAGGATCTTTAACTACAGGCTGTCCAGGGCAAGGTGGGTGGTGGAGAACGCCTTTGGCATCCTGGCTAACAGGTTCCAGGTACTTCTCACCACCATGCACCATTGCCCACAGACCATGAGGAACATCGTGGAAGCTTGCTGCATCCTGCACAATCTCATGCGCACCCGCTACCCATTGTTGCAAAACAGGCTTGTGGACCTCCAACAAGGCAATGGGGACATGGAGCCTGGTGAATGGAGGCAAGGGCGAAACCTTATAGACACTGTGGATGTGCAAGGCCCCAAGAGAGCTTCACGTGAAGGGAAGAAGCAGTACAACCTCCTGAAACACTGGTGCAACTCCCCAGCTGGAGCAGTGGAGTGGCAAGAACGGATGGTAGATGCTTAATGGATGCTTCCTTCAGCCTGTCTCATCACACTGATGAGATTGTGCCATGTATGTTGAGTGGCCCTACAATGAACAGGGCATTTAATAAAGAGTTGTGTTTATGTTGACATGTGTTGATGAATGATTAAATTGTTATTGATAATAAAGGGCCATAGGTGTGGCACCTGGGAAGGTGGACCATACAGTCCCACTATGCTTGCACTGGAGGTTTATCTATCCCTCAGCTATTACCCATTCCACAGCTATCCTTATCCATCCCACAGGTATCCCTGCTGATCCCACAGCTATTACCCATACCACAGGTATCCCTGCCCATCCCACTGCTATCCTTACCCATCCCACAAGCATGCAAAGGCTTAAATCATTTCTAAAAGTTTCCACCAAGGCTTTATTGACTAAAAGAACTGAAGCAAGTGTGTGAAGCAAAGATAAAGTTTATGAATAACAAACTGTAAAAGCAAAATGACCCAAGTAATGTGTCCCAAGCAAAGATAAAGTCAACAGGTAGCAACCCAGTCTCTGGCACTCTTCTCAGTCACTCTGAAGTGTGCCCATAGTCTCAAGGGTGAAGGGTCCAGGTGCTGTGGAGGTGGCTGTTGTGGAGTGCTGGTCTGAGGCACCATTGGAGTGCCTGGCCCTGAGAGGACAACAGGGGACGGTGTGTGGAGGAAGCTCTCAGAGAGCTGGCTCAGTCCTGTGATGTTGAGAGCCCCTTCCTCCATGACATGGGGTGTCAGTCCCAAGACCGATGACAGATGTTCTGAGGCCAGGCTTGGCTGTGGGGTGGAGGAAGGAGGAGTGTAGTAGGGATGTCTGGTCTGCAGGTGAGCGAGGTGAGGCGTCGGCATCTGTGGCGTGGGTGGCATCTGTGGCGTGGGTGGCATCGGTGGCATCGGTGGCATTGGTGGCATCGGTGGCATCGGTGGCATTCGATGAACCTGTGGCTGTACTGGGAAGGGCTGCCTGTGCTGCTGGAATTTCTGGTAGCCGTAGCCTTGGTAGGTGAGGGCCTGTGGAAAGCCTTGGAAGGGCTGTGACATCACCTGGGGTGGAGGAGCAGACCTGGACTGGGTCGGAGCAGGTTCAGCTGGGCCTAGAGGGTTGTGCAGAAGACCGGTCATCCTGTCCTTTATCACCTGGTACTGTGATTCAGACATGTCCATGAGGGTCTGGTTGACGTAGGTGAGGAAGGGCTTGCGGTTTGAGGATGGTATGTCGGTGTGTACCAGCTGAGAGAGGAGATCTACGCTGCTTTTGATGGTGTCCCTGATCTCCAGCAGTACAGTGTGGCTCTGCCCCTACAGTCTGGTTCTCTGCCTGCTTTCTGTGGAGGTGGAGCTGGGGATGGATGTGGGTTGGTCTCTGGTGGAAGTGCCCTCTCCTTGCTCCCACTGTGTCAGGGGGTCCTCCACGCACTCCGCCATGGGGAGTGCAGCTGTCAGAGGGGTCTCCCTCGTGGGATGCTCCACAGATACCTGCCTGGACACAGGAGCTGACTCTTGGCCTGAAGAGGACTGGCTCTCTGTGCGCTACCTGAGAGAGAGGGTTGTGAGAGGGGCTGCTCCTCGGTGGTGGATCTCACCCTCCAAGAAGCTGCACTTGGCCATCACGTAGGTCTCCCAGTTGGTGAGCTTGACCGTGGCCTGGCCAGATTTCTTGAGGTGCAGCTTCCCGTACCAGGTGTGCACGTGCTTCCACCACCCGAGGAGGACCTCCGAAGTGTAGCCCAGGCTCTCCGCCTTCTCTCTCCAAGCCGCCTGCTTCCTCTTGGTGTCTCAATAGAGCCTGTGTCCCTTCTGCCATAGATACTTGTTCTCCCTCAGCCATTCGAGTACCTCATCCTCATGTTCCTCTTCGATGGAGTATTGCCTCCTCTCCCGTTCTCGCGTATGCATCTTCCTCCCTCTGGCAGGCCATCTGGGCCCTCATCAGAGGGGCTTCGAGGTTCTAGGTGCTGCTCCACACACCACCACCACCAGCAGCAGCAACAACAACAGTAGCAGCAAAAGCAGGACCAGCAGCACCAGGATCAGCAGCAGCAGAGTAAGCACCAGCAGCACCAGCAGCACCAGCAGCACCAGCAGCACCAGCAGCACCAGCAGGACCAGGAGCAGCGCCAGCCAAGTAAGCACCAGCAGAAGCACCAGCACCAGGAGCAGCGCCAGCAGAGTAAGCACCAGCAGAAGCACTAACACCAGGAGCAGTGCCAGCAGAAGCCCCAGCACCAGAAGAGTCAGCCGGAGCAGCAGAAGCCCAAGCAGAAGCCCCAGCCGAAGCAGAGTCAGTGCCAGGGGGTGGGATGGTGGCCCTGTCCTTCTTGCCAGGGCTGGCAGCAGATGGCACAGGCTTCCTCTTCTTCCCCATGGTTGTCGGCTGGAGATGTGTCTGGCAGCAGGTCTTTCCTCTTGAATGGTAACCTGCTTGTGAGTTGCATCCCTTTATATTCGTGGGGCAGACTCAATGCATCCTCCCCACATGAACAGTGAACTCTTTGCATCTGCTAGGCATCCGCTAGGCATCCACTCTGCATCCGCTTCATCCGCTAGGCATCTGCTCTGCATCCGTTCCTTCTGCTGCGCGTCCGCTTTGCTGTGCTCCCCAGGAAGCCCTGCGGATGTGCCATCCGCATCCATCCACTTCCATCTGCTTCCATCCGCTAGGCCTCCGTGGAGCATCTGCTTAACATCCTCGCTACGTCCTCCCCTCGTCCGTTCCTTTCCGTTGTTGTCCACTCTGCTTATGCAAATATGGGGCACTTTTGAGAGCGGATAACAACGGTTGGAAAATTTTCTCGTCCGCTGTGTCCTTTTCACATACGTTTTGCATCCGTCGGCCTATGTGACAGGCCCTTTAGCAAAGGTGGGAGAGGGGCTGAGTTTCAGCCTCTCTGAGTTTCTACTTTTCTTTTTCAGGGAAATATATTCTGCTTTCTTGGTATGTCCTAAAATATTTCATTTTCCTAGGAGAGGGGAGGGTTTTAACTCCCAAAACCTCTTTCAGTCATTGGAAGAGAGTTGAATCCTCCCTTGTCCAACTGAGAGATTTTGCAAGTTGGAGAAGCTGCTCTCATAATCTCCTTCTTGTCTTCTCTCAAGACTCAGTTTCAGATTGAAGTCAATTATGATTTTGGGATTGTTTTCATAAACATGTATTTATTTACAAATAACTCAGGATGGCAAATGTCTCCAACACAGCTTCCTCCTTCATCCAGTCCACTTTTATTACATTCAGAGACCAGCATTATAATTAATAATAATAATAATGGAGAAAAATAAAAATAAACCACAGTCAATGGGCAGTTAGAGTCTGCTTAATGCTGAGTCCTTTGCGAATAAGTGGCAACATAATATGTCCTAAATAAATAAATACATAATTTTGCATTACAGCAGAACAGAATTTGGCCCCATTCAGAGAAACTCCTTCCTACTGATCTGATAACTGCAGTTGCACATAAAAGAGTTCCGTATTTCCCAGATATTTTATTAGGAGAGGCGTCACAAAGTGAATCCCTGAGTCCTGACAGGAGATGTCGCATAGCAGGCTGTGAACTCAGTGGTGGGATTCAAATTTTTTTCCTACTGGTTCTGTGGGCATGGCTTTAATTTGTGGGCGTGGCTTGGTGGTCATGTGACCAGATGGACGTGGTTTTCTGGCCATGTGACTGAGTGGGCTTGGCCAGGTGGCCATGTGACTGGCAAACCAAATACAATTGGTTCTCACTTCATGGCCGGTTACTTAGCAAGTGTTCTAATTTATGACTGATCTCCCCAGAGCTACTTATCCTGTTTTTGGATTTTTGACAACCATAAACACAATCACACAAACACACATGCACACACAGAGCTTTCTAACCCTGCTCTTCTTAGATTCTTTTAGGATCTCCTGCTGTAGCAGGGGTTGGACTAGACGATCTCTGAGATCCCTTGCAGGCCCTACAGTGCTGTGCTGCTTCAAAGAGTCTTCTGAAGCCAGAGTTTGTGTCCTTCCTTCCTCTCCATTTTTTTTTCTCTCTCTCCCTCCCTCCCTCCATGTATTTATCTATCCATTCATATATCTCATTCACATTCTCCATTCTCCCTCTCTTTCTTTCTCTCTTTTTCTCCCTCTTTCTTTCTTGCTCTTTCTTTTTTTCTCTCCAAAATTTTATTAGTTTTCAATGAACAAATATACACAAACAAAACAAAACATAAAACTTCTTTTTGGAAAGCGGCTTAGTCCCGGGTTACATCTTTTTATACAGACATAAATTCAAAATTCATGCTCACTTTTTATCCAATTTCATATCTTATTTACCATTCTACATTTTCTATATAGCTTCTCCCCTCTTTTCACTCTCTTAATTCTCTTTCATTTATTTTGTTCTGTATGGAAATAGTTGACTCCTAATTCGCTAATCTGATTGGCTAAGAAAGCCATTATAGGGATTGGTTCACTAGGAACCAATCCAAGAAGCCGCTTAAAGGCGGCAAGATTAAACTACTGTCATTGGCTACAAGCCGGCAGACAAGCCTCTATAAAAGGGCTGCCGCGGCTTGAGCCAATGTTCCATTTTACCTTGCTGTTACAAATAAAGACGTTTATTTGTTGGAACCCGATCTACCTCGCCTTTTTCTGGACGGAACACATTTCATCTCAGTTTAAATCATTATGCATATTTCTTTTGTCTGTTCTATTTCAATTTTCCATTATCTTTTCTCATTAACACAAAATTTCTCCTGTGATCACTGATTGAAATATGACACCTTTAAATCTTTCCCCTAAATTTAACACTTAAAATAACACTTAAAATACTTTTCATTCTGATTCTGCTTAGTACATTCTAAAGCTACTTACTATATTATAGATTAAAAAAGAATAAGTTTATAATATAATTACAACAATAATCCATAGCAAATTAAGCTCTATTATTAAATCAAATTTTCTAACATTATTTCAAATATAAAATACAACAATACAATCTTATGTACTTTGCAGAATCTCTTTTTTAATCATATTTTTACCCACTATCTCTGAAATGATCTTGTTCTTTACGTCTTGTTTTAAACCTTTGTAACTTCTTTTCCCTTTTTCCCTTCCTTTCTTCTCCAATCCTGTCTTTTTACCCCCTTGTCTCTTAATCTCCACCTTTTTGATCTCCACCTTCTTCTGTATTTCCCTTTTCTGTTGCTTTCTAACATTATATCGATTTTTCATCTTATTTTTCCCTTTTTTGGTTGTTTTTTTCAGTCTTAAATTCTCCATTCTCTTTCCCCTCTTTCCCGGCTAAAATTGTTTGTTCATTAAAGATGGCTTCTTCTTCATCCCAATCTTTTTGTTCTTGTGGTTTCTGGTAGGTACAAATCACCATTTCTAAAAAATGGAAAATGGATCCAGAAGAGCTCTTCCCTTCTTGATCCTCTTCCTTTAGCTTTTTAAATTCAATTTTCAGTTCATCAACAAGTAGTGCCATTGTGAAAAGTTTTTTTTAAGCAACCCAAATATTTTTAGTCTTTCAAATAATAATTTCCAAAAGTCCCAAAGTCACCAAGCAATCCAAATACACACAGTCTGTTTCATTTAGCACTTTCTTCTTTTTATTTTTTCTCTTCCTGGGAATATAGTTCAGTTATAAAGCTCCAGTGGAAATATATCTTTTAGAGGTTTTGTTACAATTTCGCTCTAATCTTATAAATTCCAAGCAGCCTTCTCCAAGAAAATCTTAATGTTAGTTCTTTTCCTCTCCCTTCCCACTTATAGCAAAAAAAAAAAAAAGATTTTTTTTTCAGTGCTTAGAAATCTTTATTGTCCCCTTAGCTTCATTTTCAATTTAATTACCTGCTGATGCCAAAACGGGTTTTTCTGATTTTTCCATTCATTTGCTATCACCGTAAGGAAGGAGAGTGAGAAAAAACAAACTTTCCCTTTTTACTTTCATTCGCCACTTCTTCAGTCTTCATAGGGAATGATGTATCTTTAACAAAATTTAAATTTCAGGGTATTTAAATATTACTTGTCATCCCAGTGAGCCAAAAACTTTCACTTTCTCAGCTTCCTCCTGCACATTCTTGTCTGGATGAAAGCTTCTTTGTGGCGGCTATTACTGACCGCCACTTCACCACTTTTGGAAAAGGGAGTTAAGCCAGCTGAGGAGGAGGGGTTGCGATTCCCCCGGACCCCTGCTGAATCTCCCCCATCTTCAGTTACCTCTACAGGGTAACTATAGCCCCCAAATCCAGCTGGATCGGGAGTACTCCAGTGGCGAGCGCAGCAGGAACCACATACGATCGTGGATTCCTGCCACTACCGAAGCCTTGCAAACCAGAAGTCCCCTTGCTCCTTCTTTCTTTCTTCTCTTGCCCCCCCTGCTCTCTCTCTCTGTCTGTCTCAGACACATAGACACAGAGATTGGGGGGGAGAGAGGGGAAGACAGGGACCCAGCCTCTTCGCTATCCCCCAGCATCACCCCTCCCTTCTCAGGCCAAGCAAGGGAGGGAAGGGTGAGGGGCAGGACCAGCCACTTCAGGCAAGGTGAAGAGGCATCGACCAAATACAGGAGAGCAGAAACCTGGGAACAGCAGCTCTTGGCTCAGCCGGCCCTAGGGGCTGCTGCAGACATATTGTGACAAGGGGAGCGAGAAGCCTCAGGACATCCTCTCACCCACCTGCTGGCTGGCCGGGCTAGACTAGAAGAGGCACATCCACCGGGAGAAGGAAGAAAATGTGATCTGGGAGAAAGGGCGGGCAGGCAGAAGTCCCAGGGCATGATTAGAGGCTGCACACACAGATCGCGTGTGCAATAGCCCTGGGACATTTGCTCGATGTGCACCATAGCCACCATGTGGTAGGGAAAGCTAGGAGAGCGACTGGGACAAGCGGGCTACCTGGTTCGGGGGTGTGGCCAACCAGGAGTCACCACCGGTTCACCCGAGCCAGTGAGAACCAGTTGAAGACCACCTCTGCGTGAACTGCAGTTCCAATGGCCCCTTGTCCTCAGGGCCCCAGTCTCAGCTCAGGTGCCCTTTCTTTGTATTGTCCCCTGAAATGGCTCTGGAAACTCCGTTGCAGCTCTCTGAGGTTAATTCCCTTTGGACTTTTGGCAGGGTTATTCGATATAAATATCCTGTTGCTCTAAAGGCTCCTCAAATAAACATTCTTGGGAAGAGCAGCACCATCTTGTTGGATTTCCAGATCTTTGAGACCTTCTTTGAGTTCACTAAGTGCACTAACTCATCCCCCAACATTAAAAGCCCTTTCCTGGAGAAGCCACGGAGGCTGAGTACCAATGAGTAGTTGTGTGTTCATTTTCCCCACAACAACAACCTTGTGAGTTGAGTTGGGCTGAGAGACTGCCCCAAATCCCCCAGCCTGCTTCATGACCAAGGTGGGTCTTGAACTCACAGCCTCGGTTTCTACTTCGGGGGCTTCACCAGTAGACCAAATTAGTTCCCTTACATACTTATCAAGCTTGGCACAATCCTTCATCCAGTGCATCATTAATGTTCTTATACGAAATACTATAATTTATCAAATCCTAAATCCAAGATATTTTTCTACTGCTTTTTAGTCATATAGTTGTTTCTAGGAGGAAATCAAAAATATTTTTCTGGAAAGTTGGTAATGTTTAAATAACATAAAAATATATTTGCCTGAGAATTGTTATAAATCTTGTATGATTGTGATTTATCAACCCTATTATATCAATGACAACACAGAAAAATTGATGACTTAATGACAAAATGTTGTATCTTCCCACTTTCATGACAAAGATTAAAAAAACTAAAGATCATTTGAGTATCATTTTTAAATGAGTTTTTATCCACTTTATTACCATACCATCCACCCCTCACTTAACTGGGTTTCTGATCACATCACAAAATTGTTTGTTACTGTTTCCTGAGATCGAGTTATATCAGCAGTATTTCCATAATGTATTTAGGAAATGAAATAATATGTGAGGATGACTTGCACGGAGCACATCAGTTACATCCCCCCCTTTCCCACCATCCATTTAGAAAGGGCAGTGATAGGAGGGAAAGACTTTGGGGGTGGAGGAGAGATTCTGCCTGGGGAAGAACCAGATGAGAGGAGGAAACCTACAGCTGCATAAAAAAAGGGTTGGTGGGAGATTTGTACTTTCTGACTCCCCAAATCCTGTCAGTGCAGCATGACAGCGAAGTGGGCCTAGCTCAGGTTTCCTCTCTGGGCTTCCTGGGAGAGAATTTCCCTGACAATTTTCTTCCTGATAAATCCATGTTTCCGATAACCAACCTGTTGCTTTCAGGGAGTTCATAAATCTCCTTTTTTCTGTTGTTCAACGATATTTTGTCAAAATCTATATTGTCAAAATATGATCAACAAATTTTTGTGAACTTTTTTCCTTCACTTGTAAGATAGTGAAACCACCTATTTTCCTTATCAAGCATGTCTGTAAATTAGGCAACTACAGAAGAAAGATTCAAATGTGAAAAAGCATCTGGGATAAGAAACAAAGTTTTCTGCTTTTAAAATTGTTGCATGTTCCCATTCTATTTCCAACCTTTCCTGGAGAAGAATGAGTTTGTGAATATTTCAGACTTTACATTCCACATGGACCTAAATGGAGAAATAGCAGCAGATCTCTTCATTTGGGGCTCCTTGGTTCTTCCCAGGGATGATCCCAGGAGAGGGTTTCTGGCATATTTTGAAAGACAGAGACTTTTGATCATAAAAAATGTTCTTTCATTGCTAAAGTTGCTCAATAATGTAGGAGAAAGTTTTGGTGTCTTCTCTCTGTTTTCCAAAGCCTGAGGTCCCATTTCAAGAGGGCTGATGCTATTCCCCAAAGGTGGGACCTTCAGCAAGAATTGAATCTGGGCAGTAGGAACCGCATTTTTCCCCTTAGGCTGCTTGGGAGGTTTCAATATTGGTCCATTTTGTGGACCACGTACAATTAAGGGTCTCCATCAAACGGGTGAGAAACCACAAGGGCTGGGAAATGTGTCGCTAGTAGCTTCCAGTTGTTTGCTCCTTGTGCCCAGAATAGCAACGAAGGCGGCAATTCTGCTGACCGGGGCCTGAATCCAGGCTTGGACTGTATCGGATGGGATTGAATCGTGAGTGGATGGAGGTCTTTTTGGCCCCATTGGGGGAAAGAAGCTTCCTCTCATCCTGCTTGGGGAAAAGTATCCCCTGAAGGGGCAGGTCCATAATCTGGGAGGCTCTTAAGGAGGCCAGACCTGGCCAGAGTTGTCCATGCCTCCCTTTCACTCTCCCTGAGATGGAGCAATGGGCCTTCTGCTCCTAGGAAGCAGCTCAAGATTGTCAAGATTGTTCTGATATTACACCTTAAAATTAAGGGTGTAAGAAGAGGGGAGAAATGCGTGTTTATGGGGTCATGAGAAGGAACCGACTGGTTATCACTTGATGCTGAAATCTTTTATCAGTTCCATCCAGGGGTGGGATT
>BLBF01000335.1:539648-569007 GCA_015471245.1 Laticauda colubrina
TCCCCATCTCTACGGGACGGTTTAGGTCCGTTAGGACCGACCAGGGGCGAAAATATCAGCTGTGATCTCAGAGCCCCGAGATCTCAGCTGTAACACCAAGACGAAGCTCCGCCTTCCCCTGCCCAATCAGTCTTATTGTGCATGCGCAGTATCACCTGCAGCCTGCTTTTGCCCACTTGCCAGTTCAGCCATTGCTGCATGCCTTCCTCTGTGGCCCTGCCTAATCTCCCTGGGTAGTGAGGCTCTGCAAGCTCCAGGGCCTAGTCGCCTACCTGACACTGTCCATCACCTTTACCTCCCCATCCCACTTGCCTTTTGCTGCCACCCCCACCCCCCAGCCCTAACCCCCAGCAGGGAAGGCCCAGCAGCTGCGGTGAATCCAGGCAGGAGAAGAGATGCAGACTGGTGGGACCAGAGCTACATTTTGCTGTACTGGAAGACATGTGGGGAGTCTCGAGTTCTCCTACTGCTGGGAGAGCAAGAGAGTCTTTTCCAGCACAGCTCCGGGCAGCAGAGAGAAACAGGATTCATGTGATCTGCTTCTCTGCTGCCCACAGCCTCCTGTTTTCCTCTTGGAGGGGAAGTTGCAAACTTTTCATTGTGCTGGGAAAGACTCTCTTGCTTTCTCAGCAGCTGGAGAACAGGAGCCTCTCCACATGGGATTAGCTGGGATTCACACAGCTGCTGGACACTGACGGTAGTGAGGCAGAAGTGTGGGGGAGGGAAACCAGGGAACATGGCCCATTTTCCTACCATCCCTTCCCTCTCCCACCTGCCGCCCCTTTGTTGGACCCAGAATTATCTCCCGGGGTTGGCCCTGCCACGCCCACCCAGTTGCAGACATGTAGGCAACAGGCATTGTCATTTCGAAGTTGAGGGAGAATTTGGGGAAGGAGATGGAGGGTCCTGCAATGGCTGTTACAGAAGTGCTATCGAGAAGCAGGGCAGTGGCCTTCTAGTGGTCTGATCTGGTGTTCAGGCCAGTGACGGGCCACAGGAAGTCAGAGCACCAAGGGAAAGTGGGATTGCCGGGGGGAGCCGCCCTGTCCGTGCTAAATTGGGACCATTTGGGGGAGTCCTAGGAATTGGGTGAGTCGAGCCACAGCTCCTTGCCTTCTTAGCTCAGGGAATGGCCGTTTTCTGCAGGAGGAGGACTGCGGAGGGGGCAGGTTTATCTGAGCTACTCCTCCGGTGTCTTTGACACTTACAAGTGAGTGCAGCAAAAGGCACTGCTGTCGCATGTTAGCCCAGGCCTCACCCCGCAGCTCCGTAAAGCCAACACGAAAGAAGTGGGCGATCAGGTGAATCTGTGTTGCAATGCTTACTTGGATCTCAGCTACTCCAGGCCGTCCAAACTGAAAGCCCCTCAGGAGCTGCCATTCCCAGGCTTCTATTCACCTGTGCTTGGTTGCCACCACTTCACCTTGCCTGAAGCGGCTGGCCCTGCCCCTCACCCTCCCCTCCCTTGCCTGGCCTGAGGAGGGAGGGGTGACGGAGGGAGATAGCGAAGAGGCCGGGTCCCTATCTTCCCCTCTCTCTCCGCCACTCTCTGTGTCTGTGTGTGTGTGTCCGAAACAGAGAAAGAGAGAAAGAGCGGGTTTAGAAAGCTGTGTTTCTGTGTTTGTGTTTATGGTTGTCAAAACTCCAAAAACAGGCCAAGGAGTTCTGGGGAGATGAGTCATAAATTAGAACAATTGCTAAGCAATCGGCCATTAAGCGAGGACCACTTGTATTTCGTTTGCTAGTCACATGGCCACCAAGCCATGCCCACAAATTAAGCCACGCCCACAGAACCGCTTGTTACAAAGTTTGAATCCCACCCCTGGATGGAACTGAGAAAAGATTTCAGCATTAAGTGATAACCTGTCGGTTATTTCTCATGACCTCATTAACATGCATTTCTCCCCTCTTCTTATACCCATAATTTTAAGGTGTGATATCAGAACAATCTTGATAATTTCAGGTGAACTGAAAGCCTTAGAGTTGCTTCCTAGGAGCAGAAGGCCCATAGCTCCATCCCAGGGAGGGTGAAAGGGAGGCATGGACAGCTCTGGCCAGGTCTGGCCTCCTTAAGAGCCTCCCGGATGATGGACCTGCCCCTTCAGGGGACACTTTTCCCCAAGCAGGATGAGAAGAAGCTTCTTTCCCCCAATGGGGCCAAAATGACCTCTGTCCACTCACGATTCAATCCCATCTCATACAGTCCAAGCCTGGATTCAGGCCCCGGTCAGCAGAATTGCCGTCTTTGTTGCTATTCTGGGCACAAGGAGCTAACAAGCAGAAGCTACTAGGGACACATTCCCCAGCCCTTTTGGATTTCTCACCCGTTTGATGGAGACCCTTAATTGTACGGGGTCCACATAATGCAACAATACCGAAGCCTCCCAAGCAGCCTAAGGGGAAAAATCTGGTTTCTACTGCCCAGATTCAATTCTCAGTGAAGGTGAACCAGCTTTGGGGAAAACATCAGCCCTCTTGAAATGGGACCTCAGGCTTTGGAAAAGAGAGGAAAGACATCAAAACTTTCTCCTACCTTGTTGAGCAACTTTAGCCGTGAAAGAACATCCTGGTTGATAGAAAGTCTGTTTCTTTTAAAATATGCCACAGTCTCTTTCCTGGGATCATCCCTGGGAAGAACGAAGAAACCCAAAATGGTCACAACTGCTACTACCTCTCCATTTGGGTCCATGTAGAATTTAAGGTCTGAAATATTTATAAACTCATTCTTCTCCAGGAAAGGATGGAACTAGAATGGGAACAATTTTAAAAGCGGAAAACTTTGCTTTTTATCCCAGATGCTTTTCACCTTTGAATTTTTCTTCTGTAGTTGCCTAATTTACAGACATGCTTCATTAGGAAAATAGGTGTTACCATTATCTTACAAGTTAATGTTCTGTTTAGAACAAAAAAAGTTCACAAAAATTTGTCAATGATATCCCAACCAATATAGATTTTGACAGAATATAGTTGAACAACAGAAAAAAAAGAGATTTATGAACTCCCTGAAAGCAACAGGTTGGTTATTAGAAATAGGGATATGTCAGGAAGAAAATTGTCAGGTAAAACCTCTCCCAGGAAGCCCAGAGAGGAAACCTGAGCTAGGCCCACTTCGCTGTAATGCTGCACTGACAGGATTTGGGGAGTCAGAAAGTACAAATCTCCCACCAACCCTTTTTTTATGCAGCTGTAGGTTTCCTCCTCTGATCTGGTTCTTCCCCAGGCAGAATCTCTCCTCCACCCCCCAAAAGACTTTCCCTCCCATCACTGCCCTTTCTAAATGGATGGGGGGAAAGGGGGGGGATCTAACTTATGTGCTCTACACAAGTTATCCTCACATATTATTTCATTTCCTAAATACATTATGGAAATACTGCTGATATAACTTGATCTCAGGAAAGAGTAACAAACAATTTTGTGATATGACCAGAAACCCAGTTAGTGAGGGGTGGATGGTATAATAATTAAGTGGATTAAAACTCATTTAAAAATGTAATTCAAATAATCTTTAGTTTTTTTAACCTTTGTCAGGAAAGTGGGAAGACACAACATTTTGTCATTAAGTCATCAATTTTTGTATGTTTTCATTAATACAACAGAGTTGATAAATTGCTATTATACAAGATTTATAAGAATTCTCAGGCAAATATACTTTTATGTTATTTAAACATTTCCAATTTTCCAGAAAAATATTTCTGATTTCCTCCTAGAAACAACTATATGACTAAAAAGCAGTCGAAAACTATCTGGGTTTTAGGATTTGAAAAATTATAGTATCTCATGTGAGAACATTAATGATGCACTGGATGAAGGATTGTGCCAAGCTTGATAAGTATGTAAGGGAGCCAGTTTGCTCTCCAAAGTAGAAAGCAAGAGGTTGTGAGTTCAAGACCCGCCTTGGTCATGAAGCAGGCTGGGGGATTTGGGGACAGTCTCTCAGCCCAACTCAACTCACAGGGTTGTTGTTGTGGGGAAAATGAACACACAACTCTCATTGGTACTCAGCCTCTGTGGTTTTTCAGGGAAGGGCTTTTCATGATGGGGGATGAGTTGGTGCACTTAGTGAATTCAAACAAGGTCTCAAAAGATGTGGAAATCCAACAAGATGGTGCTGCTCCTCCCAAGAATGTTTATTTGAGCAGCCTTTAGAGCAACGAGATATTTATATCGAATAACTATCCAAAAGTCCAAAGGGAATTAATCTCAGGGAGCTGCAACGGAGTTCCCAGAGCCGTTTCAGGGGCCAATACAAAAAAAGGGCGCCTGAGCTGAGACTGGGGCCCTGAGGACAAGGGGCCATTGGAACTACAGTTCACGCAGAGGTGGTCTTCAACTGGTTCTCACTGGCTCAGGTGAACCAGTGGTGACCGCTGGTTGGCCACACCCCCGAACCGGGTCACCCGCTTGTCCCACTCGCTCTCCTAGCTTTCCCTACCACGTGGTGGCTGTGGCACAGTTTGGGCAGATGTCCCAGGGCTATTGCACACGTGACTGTACTCATGCAGTGCGCATGTGCAGCAGCCCTGGGACTTCTGCCTGCCCGCCCTTTCTTCCAGATCACATTTTCTTCCTTCTCCCGGCAGACGCGCCTCTTCCAGCCCAGCCCGGCCAGCCAGCAGGTGGGTGGGCAGATGTCCTGCGTCTTCTCGCCCCCCTTGTCGCAATGTGCCTGCAGGAGCCCCTCGGGCCGACTGAGCCAGGAGCCACCATTCCCAGGTTTTTACTCTCCCATGCTTGGTCAACGCCTCTTCACCTTGCCTGAAGCGGCTGGCCCTGCCCTCACCCTCCCCTCCCGCGCCTGGCCTGAGAAGGGAGGGGCGATGGTCGGGGATAGCAAAGGTCAGGTCCCTGTCTTCCCCTCTCTCCACCCCACTCTCTGTGTCTGTGTATGAGAGAGAGAGAGAGAGAGAGCATGAGGGGGGCAAGAGAAGAGCAAGAAAGAAAGAGGGAGAGAAAGAGAGAAAGAAAGAGGGAGAATGGAGAAAGTGAATGAGATATATAGATCGATAGTTAAATACATGGAAGGAGGGAGGGAGGGAGAGAGAAAAAAAAGGAGAGGAAGGAAGCACACAAAATCTGGCTTCAGAAGACTCTTTGAAGCAGCACAGCAATCTAGGGCTGGCCTGCAAGGGATCTCAGAGGTCATCTAGTCCAACCCCCGTGACAGCAGGAGATCCTTACAGAATCAAGGAATAGCAGGGTTGGAAAGCTCTGTGTGTGTTTGTGTGTTTATGGTTGTCAAAAATCCAAAAACAGGATAAGTAGCTCTGGGGAGATCAGTCATAAATTAGAACACATGCTAAGTAACCGGCCATGAAGTGAGGACCAATTGTATTTGGTTTGCCAGTCACATGGCCACCTGGCCAAGCCCACTCAGTCACATGGCCACAAAGCCACGCCCATCTGGTCACATGACCACCAAGCCACGCCCACAAATTGAAGCCATGCCCACAGAACCAGAAGGAAAAAAATTTGAATCCCACCACTGAGTTCACAGCCTGCTATGCGACATCTCCTTTCAGGACTCAGGGATTCATTTTGTGACGCCTCTCCTAATAAAATATCTGGGAAATACGGAACTCTTTTATGTGCAACTGCAGTTATCACATCAGTAGGAAGGAGTTTCTCTGAATGGGGCCAAATTCTGTTCTGCTGTAACGCAAAATTATGTATTTATTTATTTAGGACATTTATATTGCCACATATTCACACATGAGTCAGCGTTAGGCAGACTCTAACTGCCCATTGACTGTCGTTTATTTTTATTTTTCTCCATTATTATTATTATTTGTAATG
Organism: Laticauda colubrina; assembly: GCA_015471245.1. Taxonomy (NCBI): domain Eukaryota; kingdom Metazoa; phylum Chordata; class Lepidosauria; order Squamata; family Elapidae; genus Laticauda; species Laticauda colubrina. The sequence continues at coordinate 545,442 of BLBF01000335.1, forward strand.
CTGGTCTGTGCCTGTAATAAAAGTGGATTGGTTGAAGGAGGAAGCTGTGTTGGAGACGTTTGCCATCCTGAGTTATTTGTAAATTAATACATGTTTATGAAAACAAACCAAAATCATACTTGACTGCAACCTGAAACTGAGTCTTGAGAGAAGACAAGGAGGAGATTATGAGAGCAGCTTCTCCAACTTGCAAAATCTCTCAGTTGGACAAGGGAGGAGTAAAACAAGATATGAGAATATTTTAAGAAAAATGAGATAAGTTATGATATGAATTGGAATTGGATAAAATAAGTGTAATGAATATAAGAATATTTGAGAATATTTAAAGGAAAATGAAATAAGTAATAATAAGATATGAAATTGAACACAAAAGATGAATATGTAACTATGGTCATTTTGTACTGAAATGTAAAAACCTGGAACCACGCTGTTCACCAAGAGATGTTTTTTTAAAATATAAAAATAAAAAATAATAAAAAAAGAAAAGTGAGGCAGGGGAACATGGGATATGGGTTTCTGCATCCCCAGGTCTCAAAGGAGGGTGAAAGAGGATTTTGCATGTCTGTTTTCCACCTGCAACACGAAGCTCCTGAGCTCCCCTTCCCTCCCTCCCTTCCCCACATGGGGTGAGAGGCTGCCTTGATTTCTCCATTTCTTTTCACTTGGTTGTCTCTGACTTCTTCTCTGTGCATGTGTTTGTTTGGGGGTGTGATTTTTTTCAACTAAGCAAAGTTCTGATAACTAGCTTTTCATTAAAGTTCATTTTATTCTTGGAATCTGGCCACACTATTACCTCAACCCCTTTTGAAGGTGTCATTGAGCATCAGTTTTCAAAATAAAGGAAATGTTACTTTGATTTTACACCTGTGACATGCTCAGACATTAAGTGTCTCCCGGGATTTCTCTTTAACCAGGATGCCAACAAATGTCACACTTCTTTTTTGTCTTCAGCCACAGGTGCCATGTATTCCCTCTGGGGCCAATTTCAAGAAAGAAGCTCCCAAACCTCTCAATTCCAGATGAGGGATTTAATTCCATCTCTACCCCTGCCATTATGAACCACATAGGGATTATTTCCCTTTCATTTCCCTGCAGAAAAATGCCCAACAAACTCTGAGTTCAAGAACTGGCTGAATTATCCAAGGATCCCTCCTGAGAGGGAAAATTATGATCAAAGTTTCAGCTCTGCTCTGTGGCCGAATCCTCCTGGGAGACTCTGGGCAGAGACAGGGAGTCTGTGGCAGCTTCTCTCTTCTCCCCCTCCCACCCCAGAGGTCCCGGATGGAAACTTTCCCTGCTGGAGAACTTGGCTTCAGGAAAAAAGTTTCATTGAACAGTCTGAGAACTTTGAACTTCTCTCCTCCTTAAAGATCAGGGCTGCCTGGATCCCTTCCCAGCAAAGTTTGCTCCCCTGGAAAAAAGAAGGGCTGGGGGCAAATGGAGCCCCCAAGAAGCCCCTTTTCCATCTCTGCTTCCTTATAATTCAAGAGCTGAAGGTTTCTCCTGGAATGGATTCCCTCCCCCCATAAGGCCCCTCTTTATGCCCAGGAGAGTTGGGGGTCCTGGCTGTGGTTGGGCAACTCCTTCCCCCTCTTCCCATTGGGGGGATGGCTGGGCAAACCACCTCTAGGATCCCCGCAGTGGGAGGGAAGCCACTGGGCAGCCCAGCTATGTTGGTTAGCATTAAAGTTGGATTGCTCAATTTGTGGTGAGTGTGTGTCGATGAATTCTTCATTGGCCAAGTGTGATTGGATACACAAGAAATTTGTCTTGGTGCAAATGCTCTGTGTCCACAAAAGAAAAAATACATTCATCAAGAATCATCAGGTTCGACACTTAATGATACTCATAGGAAACAAAAAGCAATCAAATTATACCAGGAAACAGTCAAAAAATCATTAGGATACAAGCAACAAAGTTAAAATCATACAGTCACAAGTGTGTGTGTGTGTGTGAGAGAGAGAGAGAGAGAGAAGTCCAACCTCCAATAGACAATCTACACATCCTAGAGTCTATACAGACAGTATATATTCTATACATCCTAGGATTTCTCCCCCCCCCGCCGTGGAATCTTGCCAGGTGTAGGAGGGGAGGGGCACCCAAGCCCTTTTCCCACCGCCTTCCACACTCCTCTCCCCCGCCGAAGGGGGGAGCCCCGAAAGCCCCTTTGGTTCCCCCCCAGCAGCCGCTAGGACCCCCCCCGTGGCTTCAAGGCTCCCCCCTCCCTCCCCACAGGAGGCGCCCTCCCTCGCCAAACGGGTCCGCTCCTAGCGCCCTTCGCACGGCAGCCGGGCAGAGCCTGGAGCGGCGCCCCTCGGGGGACCCTCCCTCCCTCAGGGTCCCTCTCGCTTCCACGGCGGCTGGGATGGCGCCCTTCCGAGGGCTGAGCGACACTCCCGGGGCCTTTGGGCTGCTGGTTGAGGTAGCCTGGCAGGCTGGGCTTTGCTCCGCTGAGTAAGAGCTGCGGAACAATTGGACGCCACCACTGGGCTCCTCCAGCTGCTGGGGGGGGGAGACTCAGTGAAGGAAAAGACGGGAAAGGGGGAGGAGGGAACCCTCCGGTTGCTTCAACCTCTGAAGTTGTGAGAGGGTCCGGCTGATGATCATCATCATCTTCCTCTTCTTCTTTTTCCCCTTGTTCTCCTCCTTTGTCCAATTCCCCTCCTGCTTCCCTTTCCCTTCCTATATTCCCTTCCCTTATTCCCTCCAATCAGCCAACCCAAAGAGAGGATCGTCTCCCTTCTCTCCTCGGACAGCTGATCGCGCAGAAACGCTGCCGTCGCTTCCCTTCTGTCGCAGAGGGAGAGGAGACCCATCCTAGTCTCGGGCTTCGATTCTGAAAAGATACCCCAAAGAGAGAGAGAAAAGGAGCAGCGAGATGCCCCCACGACCCCCCTTTGCTGACACGAGTATCGCTCCCTGGCTCCCATTCAGACGCTCCCCCAGTGCCCGGAGGCTCCCAAGGGAGAGGAACTGGCTCTCGGGTGGCTGGGAAGAGGCCGAGACTGGGAGGCTCCCCACGAAGCTCCCGCAGACGGAGGAGTCCCCCTGGGGAGGAGAGCCAGGCAGCGTTCCACCTGAATGAGGGGGCCGGTGGGGGCTGTCCTTGTTCTATATGTAAAGTGGGTGACTCCAAATCTGCAAACCTGATTGGTCAAATAAAATAAGCATTGGATTGGTTCACTAGGAACCAATCCAAAGAGCTGCTAAAAGGCGGCAAATTTAAACATCTGCCATTGGCTGCAAGCAGGCAAGCCAGCCTGTATAAAAGGCTGGCCTCAGCTTCAGCCAAGTGTTCCTATTTACTAACTAGTTGAAGAATAAAGTATTTGTTGTTGGAACCCGGTCTACCTTGTGTGTTTTCCGAACAAAACACTGGCGACGAGGATGGGATCGTCCTGAACGGAAAAACCTGCATGCGGTGATAAGAAGTCCAGATTACAACCAAGATGTCTGGAAACAACGCACCGCCCGCACCCTTCAATCCCAACGAAGAGGATTGGGATTCCTATGCTGATCGCTTCCAAATGTATTTGGAGAGCAATGAAATGGAAGGCATTTCAGAACAACGCAAGAGGGCTGTGTTCCTGACGCACTGCGGGCCAACAGTTTTTAAGATGGCAAAGGCCCCTGCGAAGCCCCGAGACGTTAAACAACTAACGTGGACAGAATTGCAAAGACTCCTCAAAGCACACTACGCTCCGATGGTGTTTAACTTAATAAAGCGACACGAATTTTACCGCAGAGACCAGAGAGAGGGAGAGACCGTCGCCGATTTCATCGCTGCCCTCAGACAAATAGGGGGTGAGTGTGAATTTTTGAACATAGACGAGGCAATGAGGGATCGCGTGGTGCTGGGCCTGAGAGACTCGACCGCACAGAGTAAACTGCTCAACAAGCCCAACATCACCGTTACCGAAGCCATCGCGGAAGCCACAGCCGCTGAAGCCGCGAAAAAATCTGCCGTAGCCATTAAAAAGATGAACACACACAGCGAAGAGACACCAACCAAAGACAGAAAGCACCCTGCCACCACAACCCACTACGAAGAGTCGGGCGAAACAGTTGAATCGAGCGAAGAAGACGACGAGGTCCACCGTTTGCTCACGAACAGAAAAGAGCGCGAAAGAAGAAATTGGCGGGAATGCGCTGGCTGCGGAGGAAACCATCCCCGAGCCGAATGCAGATTTCTCGATGCCATCTACTGGCATTGCAAGAAACGAGGGCACATCAAGAAGGTCTGCAGGAACAAAAAATACTACAGCCCGATGAGACGCAGAAATTCCCCAACACGAGCTGAGCCTAAACGAGCTGAGAGAAAGTGGCAACAAGAGAAGCGAGCCAATACACACCAAACTGTCATTATACAGAGCGCTCAGACGGAAAGTGGGAAAAAAATTAAAGTCATCGTGAAAATTGAAGGAAAACACTGCAAGATGGAAGTTGACTCGGGGTCCTTCCTCTCCATGGTATCGTGGGACACAATAAAACAGCTAGTCCCAGGTATCAAACCCAAAGAATTGAAGAAGCAGCACCTAACCCTCAAGAACTATCAGGGAAACCAAATCCCTGTGGTAGGCATGGGACAATTCCGAGTCGCCTACAAACATCACGTCAAGGTGCTTCCGCTGACCATAGTCAACCAAGACAGACCAAGCCTCCTGGGCATCGAATGGTTCGCGCCATTGGGCATCGGGATGACCGCGGTCAATCGAGTGACTACAACCGGCTGGGAAGACGACCTCATCCGAGAATTCCAGGACATTTTTGACGGCTCACTTGGCAAGTATTGGGGAAATCCCATTTCTTTCAATCTAAACCCCCAAATAGCCCCACGAAGAATAAAAGCCAGGCGAGTTCCTTTTGCACTAAAGGCAAAAATAGAGGAACAGCTGGACAAATTAATAGCCCAAGGGGTGTTAGAACCTGTGGACCATGCCAAGTGGGAAACGCCTATTGTCACACCAATAAAACCTGATGGGTCCATTAGAATTTGTGGTGACTATAAGGCTACCCTGAACCACGCATTACAACCAAGCGCATACCCGGTGCCAGTAGTCCAGCATTTGCTTCATTCCCTGGGAAAAGGCAAAGTTTTCGCCAAACTCGACTTGGCACAAGCCTATCAACAACTCCCAGTGTACCCAGAAACAGCAGAAGCACAGACTATAGTCACCCATAAGGGCGCATTCAAATGTCACCGGCTCCAATTTGGAGTAAGCGTGGCCCCTGGCGTTTTCCAGAGTTTGATGGAACGCCTTCTAAATGGCATACAAGGAGTTGTTCCCTATTTTGACGACGTCCTAATCTCGGCCAGAGAGGAAACTCAATTAAGGAAAAGACTCAAAGAAGTATTAACTAAGTTTAGGGAATCTGGCCTCAAGGTAAAAAGAGAAAAGTGCTGTTTAATTAAGAATAGCGTCGAATTCCTGGGCTACTCAATAGATGGAGAGGGTATCCACCCTACAGACAAAAAAGTTAAAGCAATCAAAGACGCTCCTGAACCAAGAAATAAAACCAAACTACAAGCATTTTTAGGACTAATTAATTTTTATAATGTGTTCCTGCCAAACAAGGCCACTATAGCAGAACCATTACACCGTCTGCTAGACAAGAAGGCAACTTGGACTTGAGGTTACAAAGAAAAAAAAGCCTTCCAAAATATTAAAAGCTTGCTAACATCAACAAACGTTCTCATCCAATTTAGCAACACACTGCCATTAAGAGTGACCTGAGACGCCTCACCATACGGAGTAGGTGCCATCCTGAGCCACCAACTACCTGATGGCAGAGAAGCACCCGTCACATATTACTCTAGGACTCTATCAAAAACCGAGCGGAATTACAGCCAATTGGACAGGGAAGCTCTAGCAATTGTCGTTGGAGTAAAACGCTTCCACGAACACTTATATGGGTGGACTTTTCAAATCATAACAGACCACAAACCGCTGATGGGGATTTTGGCGGGAAACAAGCCAACACCTAATATACTGTCCCCAAGAATGACTAGATGGTCAGAGTTCCTAGCAGCTTATTCCTACACTCTGACACATCGGCCAGGGAAACAAATTTCCCATGCGGACGCTCTGAGCAGAGCACCCTTACCAGCAACCAACGAAGACCCGGCACCAGCGATGACAACGCTACAAATCGAGACTTGCTCTGATCTACCCATATCAGCTTATGATGTCGCCAGAGCCACCGCGAAAGACTCATTGACTGCCCACGTTCTTAGCTGGGTAGGTAAAGGCTGGCAGGAGAATCAAAAAACTGAAAACTTTAAACCTTTCCGGTCCAGACAGACTGAACTTTCAATCCAAAAGGGGTGTTTGTTGTGGGGTGATCGGGTGGTAATCCCTGCCAAATTACAACCCAGGGTACTTAGGTTGTTACATGAAGGGCACCCGGGAATGGTTAAGATGAAAAGCCTTGCTAGAAGTTATGTTTGGTGGCTGGGTATTGATAAGGACATAGAGTATTGGGTAAGCTCATGCCACAAATGCCAGGCAATTAGACCGTCCCCACCAAAAGCACCCGTTAAGGACTGGGAAACCCCTCGGGGACCTTGGTCAAGAATACACATTGATTTCGCGGGTCCTACCAAGGGGCATACCTTTCTGATTGTTGTTGATGCCTATTTGAATTGGCTTGAAGTAAAAATTATGCCATCAATGACAACAGAAACTGTAATTAAAAAGCTGGACAACCTTTTTGCCACCCATGGCATTCCGGACGTTCTTGTCTCAGATAAAGGGCCACAGCTAACCAGCATACAATTTGAGCAATACCTAGCCTCCCTAGGTATAAGACATTCCCTAACCGCGCCGGCTCACCCGGCTGCAAACGGCAGGGCTGAGAGAATGGTCCGGTTTACCAAAGAAGGTTTAGAAAGAATGGATGCTGGAGATGTCCAACAGAAAGTAAACCGTTTGCTCACACTCCAGCACATAACGCCCAGTACCATAACCAACAAATCCCCAGCAGAATTACTTATGGGGCGAAAGTTAAGATCTCACCTTGATAGGTTACACCCAAATTTTACCCCAGAAAACCCCCCTGACTCCTCTACACGGTTTAGACAATTCGAAATAGGCGATTTGGTATACACTAAAAACTTCACCGGGGACCCGGTATGGCTACCAGGACAGATTACCCAAATCACAGGCCCCACATCCTACCGATTAAAAATAGAGGATGGCAGGGAATGGAAGCGGCACATAGACCAGCTTCGATCCCGAATTATAGAGAGAACCACAGACTTACAAACATTCACCGAAAAAACCGGTGAATTGCAAACCAAGGTGGGGAGGGGGAAAGGCGAGAAATAAATAAAGAACTGTTTAAAACCAAACCCAATGAAACATATGAACAAAAAGAGCAAATAAAAGACTCACTGTTTGGAGAGACTTGCGTGAAGAGCCCATCGGAAGGGGCCAGCCAGGCCAGCTCGACCTGCCTGGACGAAACGTGAGGGAGTAGCAAAACCGGCAGCCTAAGAAACTCAGGCGGCGGTAAAATGGCTGACTCACCCTTCCAGACGGTTCCAAGGAGAAGAACGGACGACACAGCAGCCCCATCCGAACCGGTCGAAGTCTGCACTAAGAATGAACCGCGCAAGTCAAGTCGAGTCCGGAAAAGCCCCGCCTACCTGCGAGACTACGTCACCACGTAGGACTGAACTAAAGGGGGAGGGGTGTTCTATATGTAAAGTGGGTGACTCCAAATCTGCAAACCTGATTGGTCAAATAAAATAAGCATTGGATTGGTTCACTAGGAACCAATCCAAAGAGCTGCTAAAAGGCGGCAAATTTAAACAACTGCCATTGGCTGCAAGCAGGCAAGCCAGCCTGTATAAAAGGCTGGCCTCAGCTTCAGCCAAGTGTTCCTATTTACTAACTAGTTGAAGAATAAAGTATTTGTTGTTGGAACCCGGTCTACCTCGTGTGTTTTCCGAACAAAACAGTGCTAGCCGGCGACTTCGGGGACCTTCGGTCAGAGCAGAGGGTTCTGGCGGGCGGTGGGGAAGGGAAGGAGGGGCAGGAAAAGGTGCCCATGCTGGCTGGTTGCATCTCCGCCCCACTTGCCTCTCGAGCTGAGACCCCGTAGCATCCCTGCTTAGCACCGAAGACGCTCCAGCTTCTTGGGCCCCTTCAACTTGCTTCTCCTGCGGCTCCTCTGCCGCCTTTCTCGGCCGCTTTGCCCGCTCCTGGCCCATTGTTCTCCCGCTCCCTCCCCCAGCACGAAGCGCCCCTCCTCTCCCAGACAGACTGCCCGGCTTTCTACCCCTTCTCCTTGCCCACCCCGCTTCCTTGGCCCAGACCGGCCCTCCCCTTCCAGGGATCCCGAAATCCTCTCCCCCCCCTCAAGACCCCTTGCTGTTCCTCTGAGGTGAGCCGGAGCTCTCAGCCCCCCCCCGCACTCTTTCCTCAGCGCCTGTTTGGGTAAAAGGTGCCTTTTCTCTTGAGTGTCTCATCCAATCACAGTGCTCCTTGTTCCTTTGGGTCTGTGGTAGAACGAGGAGAATAACGGTTATAATGACGGCGCCTGATCTTAGTCTCTTCCAAAGAGGGTCCATTATATAATGAGGAGAATAACAGTCGTAATCAGGGTGTAAAATAAAAAAGACCCAATACAGACAGTCCACTGTCACTGCAGAAATGGAACCTGATGTACGATAAAGCAATAAAATAATTTTAAAAATCCACGCAAGTCAATAGCCACCAGCATGTCTTATAATGGTTCCCATAGTAACTGTTTTGCTATGTGGAAAAAGCACAAAAAGCCACAAACACAATTCTCTAAATAATGGGGGGGGGCTGCTGAATCCCGCGGGGTAGCCGCCTGTGGTTGGTGGGATGAAGAAGGACCCTACTCTGGGGGGGGGAGGAGGGAGCCAGGGGGCCCCACAGCCAGAGCGAAAGGCAGGAGCGGAGGGTCGTTCAGCTGCCCCTCCTGGCTGCTCAACCCCGCCGCCCCTGGAGGAGAGACTGGGGGAGCACAGAGGGCCGGGGGTCCTTTCAGAGCATCTGGGGGGGGAGTTGGGAGCTCTTGGTAGGGAAGCGGGTGGGGGAGGGGGGTGACACTTGACCCCCCTCCCCCAAGAGAGGGTGGGCTCTCCCCTCCCCACGGAGGCTCCCCCCAGACACCCCCCCCTGTTCTTTTGGAAAGAAATCTCCTTTTCCTTCTTTCAGCGTTTGGCTTCGTTCATTCGGAGCCTCCGATTTCCTGATTTCCCTCAAAATGGGGGCTCTGCTTGAGTTGCGTCTCCCTGATTCTGCCTTTGATATTTGTCTCTCTTGTCTTCTTTCAGGTTCTCGGGGTCTTTGTGCAACCACGCTGGTTCCTTCTGGGATCCTCTTTCCCTTCCCTTCTTTCCCTTCCCTTCCCTTTTCTTTCTCCTATTCTTTTCCTCCTCCCTTCCTCATCTATTGACCTCAGTTCTTTCCCCGTCTTCCTTTTCTTCTTCCTTTTCCTTTCCTCCTCCTATTTCTTTCCTTTCCTTTCCTTTCCTTCCTTTCCCTTCCCTATTCCTTTTCCTATTCTTTTCCTCCTCCATCTATTGACTTCAATTCCTTCCCATCTTCCTTTTCTGCTTCTTCCTTTACTTTTCCTCCTACTACTTTTTCCTTTTCTTCTTCTACATTCTGGAATCTAAGATAAAACTCTGACCTGTCCATTTCCCATCCCAATGAGCTTTTATCCTTTTCAAACACATTCAATCAAATATCAATATCTCCAATTTTCTTATTTCTTTGTATATCCTGCTCTTCAATTTTCTGGAGTCTATCCTCATATTTCATCATCATCTGGTGGATATTCTCAACTTTTTCATTTGTCTTTTCAGTTCTTTGTTCAATATTTTCAATTCTCTTTTCAATGTTAACTGTTCTAACTTGTATCTTTTGAATTCCTTGAATAATCATCTGTAATGTCACTTCCTTATCTTTTTCCTGTTGCAACATCATCTGTACTGATTGTTGTCCTCTAGATGGCGGAGATTGGTATTGTAGAAAGGGAACTTCATGAGGACAGTGGTGTCACCCAGAAAGGAAAAAGGCCCAGGATGAACATTAGGCCAGCCATGAAACAGGTTTGCATAGGAAAAGAAATCTAATAAAAGAAATTAAGAGGCGCCCCTAGACAAAAAGCCAAACAATTAAGAATATACCAAACCAGCCAAAAGACAGGAATTACAAATAGAAGAGCCATTAAAACTAAAAGAGATCAGGAATAAAAACCGGTAATACAGGAAGCTGCCCCGCAGAGTCTGTTTTCTCACCTCATTGAGGTTGCATTCTGGCAGAAAGAAAAAAAAACAAACTTTGACAGGATTTGAATATCAAAACCTTATACACAAAGGGAGGAAAAAAGGTATAAGAATTGGGAACTTATCAAAAAAGGTTAGCTAGCTAGCCCTAAGAACGCAGGGATGTGTTTCTAGCCTTCCTGAGAATAAAAAGATCCAGCTTTCAAGCAGTTGTCTGTATCCTTGCACCAGAGCTCTCCCAGTGGGAAAATTTGAACCCTCAGAGAAAGGTACTTTCAGCCTTTCAACAATTGGTGACCCATGAAGATTTTCCAGCCAACCCTGCCACCGGACCGGGCCCGCAGATCAATTCCCAGCTGGCATGGACCTTCTTTGTCCAGGGACAACATCCACGGACCCAACCCGGCAGGCATAAGGGTAGTAAAGGGAGTTTGTGAGCCTTTCTGCTCAACAGCTGCTTGAAAGCAGGTGAGTACCGCTTTAAATTTCTAACCTTACTAGGTAAGAGAGTGGAAGCGTGAGTGGTTCAGGTGTGTGACTGTGGGTTTTCTCTGCAGAAACAGAAGAACCTCACCTCCTCTGTGATTGCCAGCCGCACCCCAACCAGCTGCTAGCTCCAACAAGCCGTGACCGGCTGGATTTGGGAACGCAAGGGGTGATCACGGAGTGTGAGTCCTTCTGAAGGATGCATGAAAAACCGAGCGGGCTGAGAAAGGTACTGGTGTTGGGAAATAAATAGAAAGCAGGAAAATAGTCCTGGTGCATCCCGCAAGCAAAGCCCTGTGCAGTTAGAAGGGGCCCGTACCGGCTGCTGGCAAACAAAATTGGAAATAGTTTGCTTTCAAAAGCAGAGCAGGTCCTTCCAGATCCCCACCTTTAAGGGAGATCTGAAAACTGACGGCGGTGTGTGAGGAAGGGCCCGTACCAGTGCTGCTAGGGGGCAGACGGTCCTCCAAGATCCCATTTTTTAGGGGGGTCTTCAAACTGATGGCGGAGTTTCCCTAAGAGAAAGGGGCCCGTACTCTGTGTGTAGGGAAACCGGAGTCCTTTCCAGACCTTTTTTTGTCTGAGAACTGACAGGCGGTAGCCCGGATAAACCAAAATAATCCCCACATCAGGTAGGGAATATGGGAAGTTGTAGCTCTAGGGCAATGGAAGAGACCCCCTTGGACTTGAGGCTTGGGATGAAAGGCAAGTGCCTGTCCTGCCTGGAATGAATAAAAGAGATGCAAAAAGAATTTGCAAAAAGTGGGTTTTGTTGCGAGATGACACAGGAAGACAAATTTGGCCTGATCGCGGTACTTCAGATCATAAAACCCTAAAAGCACTTAGAACACGCATTAAACCCAGCCAAATACCCTATTGGTACTGCTGGGCTGAAATGGCTAGGACAAAAAACCTGATTGAAGGAAAAGATCAGGAAAAACCTGAAACCCATTCCCTGGATGGACAAACTGAGGCACAATTCACGGCTCCCCTTTCAAACAGACCTGTGCAAAATAGGGGACAATTAAAATATGTTTATACCCACACTCCCTTCTCTGCCTCTGACCTAGTCATCTGAAAAAAAGATACCCCAGCCTTCAAGGCTGATCCCCAAACAGTAATTCAAACCCTGAAGTCAATCATAGACAGCCACAATCCATCTTGGGGTGACATAACCCAGCTGCTACAAATCTTTCTAATGAAAGATGAGCTATTAAAACTATTTGAGGAAACTGAACAAATAGCTAAACTACCTTCCATCCCTGGACAGGCAGCCCCAGCCCGCATCGCATGGCCAGGACATCGCCCTAACTGGGACTACAATGATACCAATCATTGGGATGAATACACAAGAGCAAAAAAATAACTTATTAGAAGCTTTAGAGGAAATTGGAAAAAAAAGCCTCTAAATTGGTCTGAATTACAAAGAACCACACAAAGGGAAAAAGAAAACCCTGATGCTTTTTGGATCCACCTATCAGAGGCAGCTGTTGCATATGCCCATCTAGACCTTAGCTGCCTCAAGGACCAAAGGATTTTAGCCTCAGCCTTCATGGATCAATCCACCTTAAGCCCATGTCACACTGCCCAACGGATGCAAAAAGGACACAACGGACGAGCAAAATGTTCCATCCGTTGTTTTCCGCTCTCAAAAGGGGCAAAAATTTGCATAACCGGACCGGATAACATGGACGCGGGGAGGATGCAGGGTGGATGGAAAGCGGATGCAGAACGGAAGCCTAGCAGATGGAAGCGGATGGGAGTGGATGGCACATCCGCTAGGCTTCCGGGGGACCTCAGCGAAGCGGACATGGAACGGATACAGCGGATGCAGAAGGGACGCCGAACGGATGAAGCGGATGCAGAGCAGAAGCCTTGCGGATGCACAGCGAAAGCCGAACGGATGCCTGGCATTAATTGCGCATGCGGGGAGGATGCATTGCGTCAGCCCCGCAGATATAATGGAAGCAGCTCGGAAGCAGGTCGCCATTCAGAGGAAAGACCTGCTGCCGGACGGATTGGCTGCCTTGCCTGCCCTGCCTGCATGTCTGCCTGCAAGCCTTGGTGCCAGCCTTGCTGCCAGCCTGCCTGCAAGTCTTGGTGCCTGCCTTCCTGCCAGCCTTGGTGCCTGCCTGCCTGTCAACCTGCCTGCCAGCCTTCCTGCCAGCCTTGCTGCCTGCCTGCCTGCCAGCCTTGGTGCATGCCTGCCTGCAAGCCTTCCTGCCAGCCTTCCTGCCAGCCTTGCTGCCAGCCTTGGTTCCTGCCAGCCTCCCTGCCAGCCAGCAACCCCACAACCATGCTGAAGCACAGCAAACCTCAGCCATCTGCTGCCAGCCCTTGCAAGAGGGAAAGGGCTACCATCCCGACCCCTGGCCCTCACTCTGGTTCTGCTGGGGCTTCTGCAGCACGGGCTCGCTCTTCTGGGGCTGGGGCTTCTGCTGCTTCTGCTGCTTCTGCTTCTGGAGGAGCTGATGAAAAGCACTCCAGCACCAGCCACCTCCACAGCACCTGGACCCTTCACCCCTGAGACTGAGCGACGAAGAGGAGTGCCAGAGACTCATTTTTGTTTTATAGCTTGTTGTTAATAAAGTCTATTTATGATTCACACACTTGCTTCATTTGTTTTTTTTAATAAAGTCTTGGTGGAAACTTTTAGAAATGGTTTAAGCCTTTGCATGCTTGTGGGATGGGTAAGTATAGCAGTGGGGTGGGTTAGGATACCTGTGGGATGGGTAATAGCTATGGGATGGGTTAGGATAGCAGTGGGTTAGATAAACCTCCAGTGCAAGCATAGTGGGACTGTATGGTCCACCCTCCCAGGTGCCACACTTATGGCCCTTTCTTATCAATAATAATGTAATAATTATCCACACATGTCAACATAAACACAACTCTTTATTAAACGCCCTGTTCATTCTAGGCCCACCAACATACATGGCCCAATCTCATCCGTGTGATGAGACAGGCTGAAGGAAGCATCCATTAAGCATCTTCCATCCTGTCTTGCCACTCCACTGCTCCAGCTGGGGAGTTGCACCAGTGTTTCAGGAGGTTGCGCTGCTCCTTCGCTTCACGTGAGGCTCTGTTGGGGCCTTGCACATCCTCAGTGTCGATCATGTTTTGCCCTTGCCTCCATTCCCCAGGCTCCATGTCCCCATTGCCTTGTTGACGGTCCACAAGCCTGTTCTGCAAGACTGGGTAGCGGGTGCGCATGAGATTGTGCAGGATGCAGCAAGCTTCCACGATCCTCCTCATGGTCTGTGGGTGATGCTGCATGTTGGTGAGAAGTACCTGGAACCTGTTGACCAGGATGCCAAAGGCATTCTCCACCACCCGTCTTGCCCTGGACAGCCTGTAGTTGAAGATCCTCTCTTTACGGGTGAGGTATTTGGAGGTGTAGGGCTTCATGAGGTAGGTTGTGAGGGAGAAGGCGTCATCCCCCAAGATGAAGTAGGGCACATCTTGCTTGTCGTTGGGCAGTGGGTCTGGATCTGGGAAGCCCACGATGAGGTTGCCTTCCAGCCCCTCCTTGAGGTGAGTGGCGTTGTATACCTGGGCATCTGAATTTGAGCCATTGCCTGAAGCATTGATGTACATGAACTTGTAGTCAGCATCGACCATGGCGAAGAGGATGATGCTGAAGAAGCCCTTGTAGTTGTGATAAGTGGACCCCGACTTGGCTGGAGCTTTGCAGGCCACATGCTTGCCATCTATGGCTCCAACGGTGTGGGGGAAGTTCCACTTCTGATACCACTGCTCTGCAACTTTCTTCCAGCCTTCTTCAGTGGAGGGGCACTGGAGGAGCTCCTCCTTGTATTCTTTGATGATGGCCTGCACCACTTCTCTGACCACAATGCTGATGGTGTTGTGTGGCACCCTCCAGCCGTAATGCATGCTCCTGTAGGTGGTCCCTGAGGCCAGGTGGCGCAGAGTGAGTGCCACCTTGAGCCATGGTTCAAGTTGGTGTTTGTCTTGGTCAACCTGGGTGTCAGCCGCTGCACAACTTCGTCAAACATGGCTGGAGGCATCCTCATGAAGTTCTGGAACGCCCGAGTGTCTTCGTTCCTGAGCTCCACCATCAGCTTGTTGTACAGTCCGTTCTCTTCTCTTCTGGTGAACCATCTTTGGACCCAGACTTTTTTTGGGTGCCTCCTTTTCTTCCCGTAGTAGAGTTCACAGAGCCTGTAGATGGTTTCGCAGTGTTGCAGAAGGATGGTGGCTGCCGAAAGGACTTTGTCACAATCCACGGTGGACATGACTGGATGCTGTGGAAGAGCAAGAGCCAGATAAAGGCTGCAGAAGTCTGCACCGCTGGGCTGCTGTTCTGAAAGTGAGATGCAGATGAGTTGCTCCCCCTTTTTATAGGAAATATAGGTTTTCCGCTAGGCATCCTGTAGACATCCTTAATATCCGAGATAGGTCCCCTCTGCAAACATTTTTTCTGTTTTAAACACTTTGTTTCCATGCTGCATCCGCTAGGCATCCGTTCTGCATCCGTTCTGTGTCCGTTCTGCTTCCTCCCTGCGTCCGAGCGGATGCAAGTTGCGCGGATGCGGAACGGATGCCTAGCGGATATAGCGGATGCGTAGCGGATGCATAACGGACGAACTGGATACATTTTCCACGCAAAAGTTTTGGGCAGCCCAAAACTTTTGGAGTGGATGAAACGTCAATACACGGATGCTGGACAGATAGAGAGGAAGCCAAACGGAGGCAGTGAGTACATTGCGTTTTCGAACGGATGGCAAGGTTTTTTGTCCATTTTACATCCTCTTTGCATCCGTTGGTTCAGTGTGACATGGGCTTTAGATATTAAACATTTCCATCACTTCATTTCTAATTGGGCAACTTTAGACACAGCAGAGTTGCGGAGGATCGCTAACTTTGTCTATGACCAAAGAGACAAGTTGAAAGAGGAAGAGAAAGAGAGAAAAAGACGAATAGAAAGACAAGAAGACCTGAAAATATTTGCTGTAGTGCAACATAATGCCAGACAAATGCCTGGTAGAACTTCTTACAATTCAAAGAAATGCTGGCATTGCGATAAAGTAGGGTGGTCTCAAGGCAGATGCCAGCATTGCTATAGGTGCGGACAGGAAGGGCATTTTAGCAGGCAATGTAGGCAACACCCCTTCCACAACCGGTATCAGCCACCACCTAGAAACATGAAGCCAGGCAATAATCCAATCCATTACACTGAGCAACAAAGTTTCAGTCACCAGACACCACCCAGCACTCCCTTTCCTCCAACAAACACTAACAATACACATCAATGGGAGAAAAGGAGAGACCATGAGTTACCCCCCTTCTTGACAAGAAAATGACAATGAAAGTAACTGAATTCCTGGCTACCTTTAACGGACTAGCTATCCCCTTAAGAAATGGCCCAGAAGGGGAATCCATTGTTACTGTTCTTATCGGAGGAAAGAAATACAATTGCTTAGTTGATACTGGAGCCACTTCCTCATTAATTACTGAAGAACCATATAAAGCTGCAGTGGCTGAAGGGGCTCAAGATAACATAATGGGAGTGGGAGGGAAAATAATCCCTGTAGAATTTACCCACAACCCTCCTATTAGGGAGGGATCTCCTTTGTAAAATGGGAGCTACCATAACATGTGGAAAACAGGGGCTGCAATTAGAAATCTCAAGAAAAGGAAAGCACAAAACAATCATGCTGATAACCAACAACATGGGGCTTCATGAGGATTTAAACAGCCTCAGCCACTTACTTTTCTGTCATTGATTTGTGCTCTGTCTTTTTTAGCATTCCTGTGGATCCAGCATCCCAATATTTATTTGCCTTTACCTGGCAAGATCAACAATATACTTGGACTCAATTGCCACAAGGTTATACTGAGTCCCCCACCCTATTTTCACAAATTTAAAGGCAAACCTCTCCTCCATCTCCCTACCATATCAGTCTTCCTTCATCCAGTATGTTGATGATTTATTGTTAGCATCTCAAACTTAGCTAGCATGTAAAACAGATACCCTGTATTTACTCAAAGCCCTGGCAGAAAGAGGTCACAAAGCCTCTCCCTCCAAATTGCAATATTTAAAACAAGAAATAACATATCTGGGCTATATTATTGCACCAGGAATGAGAAAACTGGCCCCTAATCGAGTAGAAACTATTTTAGCCATGAAACCACCCCAAACAAAACATCAAGTAAGAGCTTTACTGGGAGTACTGGGCTTCTGCTGCTCATGGATCCCCTTATTTGGTGAATTAGCCCGACCACTCATTCAATTGACAGGCAAAAACATGCCTGACCACATTGAATGGTCCAAATCTCTGGACAAAACACTTCATACCATCAAACAAACCCTAGCATCAGCCCCAGCACTCGGGCTACCTGACTATAGGAAACCTTTTACCTTATTCATCCATGAGAAATTAGGTGTTGCCTCTGGCATTCTAACAAAGCCTTTTGGACACACACAGTTGCTTATTATTCTGTAACCTTAGATCCAATAGCTCAGGGCACTGCCCCCTGCTTACGAGCTGTGGCAGCTACAGTTGAATTGGTGAAACAATCTAAAGATTTGGTACTAGGGCATCCTCTACTGCTAAAAGTTCCCCATGAAGTTTTTGCAATTCTCTTAAAGAGCCAGACATAAGCCTTTACTCAGCAGCGTTTGGCTCAATATGAAGCTGAACTTTTTACCTCTGATCACATTACATTTGAAAGATGTAATACTCTAAACCCAGATATCCTGCTCCCCACAGAACAGGAAGAAGGCAATATCCATGACTGCCTCCATTTAGTGCATGATGCTGAACTACCCTGCTCCTATCTAACAGATACCCCGCTACAAAACCCCGACTTGGAAGTTTTTACAGACGGTTCCTCCTACATGCACCAGAACAAAAGAGTAACAGGAGCAGCTGTAGTCTCTCTACAAGAAATTATTTGGGCTTCCCCCCTTCCTCCTTCCCATAGTGCCCAAGCAGCTGAGCTTATAGCCTTAACGAAAGCCTGCGAAACTGCTAGGAACCGATCTACCAACATCTATACAGACTCCAAATATGCTTTTGGAGTCTGCCATGCAACAGGAGCCCTATGGAAACAACGGGTTTTTTTAACTTCAGCAGGATAACAAATAGTACATGCATCATTAGTAGCCAAACTTTTAGAGGCCATCCAATTACCACAAGTGCTAGCAGTCATCCATTGTAAAACCCATCAAACAGATGACTCTACAATAACGAAAGGAAATCAATATGCAGATGCAACAACCAAATGGGTGGCCACCAAACCTCTACCTCATATCATCATCACACCAGCCTTGACAACAACCCTTTTTGGTCAGCCTCCCGATACCTTACAAGGTCTCGACCCTCATTCCCTCTGCCTAGATAGGGGGGATATGGTTCTCTCTTCTTATCTTGCAGCCCTACAAAAGCGACTACAGACCCTCTGGACTCAGAGTGCACTGACGCAGACCCTACCCTTGGAAGAAGCCCTGCATCCATATGAACCGGGAGATTGGGTGTGGATCAAGTTCTTCACCAGAACCTCACCTCTACAACCCAGGTGGAAAGGACTCTATCAAGTTTTACTGACTACTCACACTGCCATTAAGACTCTTGGATACATTGGACACATGCAAAGCCAGCAGTCATAGACCACAGCCAAACTCCACCACAATCAATTCCACCCCTCAAACTCAAGAAAAATCCAGACACAGATCAATGGATGCATGCAGCATTCTTCAACACCACTGAACCAAATAACTCTGAGGAACCAAGGGTAATCACTTAATTACACAAAACTGGACTCCCAGGTGCTAAGTTATAACACTCTATTATTTTTTTTTGTTTTGTGTGTATATTTTTTATTTTTCTTCTGCATTTTTTTTCTTCCTTTTTTGTATTTTTTTTAAACAAAGAAGAGACTTTTATAATTTTTGATACTTTTACATTTTTCACATTGTACGAATTTTAAAAAAAAAGAGGGGGGAGGGAAGAAAAGAATCTAGCAATGGGAAACATGAAATGTAATATACACTGTGTATTATTATTTTCTGTAACAATTGTAATACTTGTAACACAAGCAACTGCGTTCCTGGAACCAAAGCTTATCCCAGAGAAAGGAAACACATGGGAATATTTAGCAAAAGAAATACTCAACACTACTAACTTTTGCCTAGCAGGAGGGAAATCAGTCAAGGATATCCTAACTACATGCCTAATGGGAGTAGCAACTAGGCCACATAACATCATTAGAAACCTTCCTGACTCCTACGAAAGCATTTTTAGCTGGGGCCACTCTACAAAAACCAAGGACAACACCATGTATACCCTACACATTGCTGCAGTAACCACCTCTGAGAAATGCTTTGATGTCATTGGGTGCAGCTCACCTAGGGTCACAAAATGCACCAGTCTTAGCAATACAGACCTAAAATGCAACTACACAGAGACCATATCATTTTCATATAGTTATCTGAAGCTCCCACCCAGATGGTTTTTCCTGTGTGGCTTAAAAGCCTCATATCTTCCTTCAAATGCCACAAATGGCCCCTGCACCTTAGGAAGATTAACCATGCTTATGCCATCCTTACAGAGACAACACAGGAGAGCCTTCCAAACCCTAGACTCAGACTGTGACTCCAAAGTCTCCCTTCCCACCAAAACAGAATATATCTCATTGGCAATATCTTTGGTAGGGGTAACTGGATTGGAAGTGTGAAATTCTAAAAATTTGAATGGACTAGCATGTACCCTGGCAAAAAGTTTGAATTCGACCTCCCATGCCCTGGATGCCCTTAACAGAGAACTGAGGGAGGTCAGAGAAGCCACTCTGGAGAATAGGGCAGTAATAGACTTCCTTCTCTTGAAGCATAACTATGGCTGCGAAACATTCAAAGGGATGTGTTGCTTCAATCTGAACGAAACCTCAGAACTCGTAGGGAGGGACATCCACCACCTGAAAGAGCTAGCTCAAAATATTGGTCAGGAGCAATCATTCCTGGACTTTTCATGGCTCTTCTCATGGATGCCAGATTTCCATTGGCTAAAAATCCTCATTACAACCACAGTCAACATTTGTGTCTTTGGGGCCCTCATGTGTTGCCTCTGTAGATGCATACCATCCTGCCTCAGCTGCTTGAAGGCCTGTATTCCCTCTAAAAAGAGAAAATTAAAAAGGGGACAGACAGCTATGATGATGATCCAGATTGATCAAGAATACCAAATATACCAAGACATTCAATCAGAAATCACCCCTTAAAATAAATTAAAAAAAATAATGAGGGATTGTAGAAAGGGAACTTCATGAGGACAGTGGTGTCACCTAGAAAGGAAAAAGGCCCAGGATGAACATTAGGCCAGCCATGAAACAGGTTTGCATAGGAAAAGAAATCTAATAAAAGAAATTGAGAGGCACCCCTAGACAAAAATCCAAACAATTAAGAACATACCAAACCAGCCAAAAGAAAGGAATTACAAATAGAAGAGCCATCAAAACTAAAAGAGATCAGGGAAAAAAAATGGTAATACAGGAAGCTACCCCACAGAGTCTGTTTTCGCACCTCGTTGAGGTTGCATTCTGGCGGAAAGAAAAAAAACAAACTCTGACAGGATTTGAATATCAAAACCTTATACACAAAGGGAGGAAAAAAGGTATAAGAATTGGGAACTTATCAAAAAAGGTTAGCTAGCTAGCCCTAGGAACGCAGGGACGTGTTTCTAGCCTTCCTGAGAATAAAAAGATCCAGCTTTCAAGCAGTTGTCTGTATCCTTGCACCAGAGCTCTCCCAGTGGGAAAATTTGAACCCTCAGAGAAAGGTACTTTCAGCCTTTCAACAGTATCAAAGAAGCAGTAGTTGTTGTCTTTTTGCTCATCTTCCAAAAAATAAACAACAAAAAAAAACAAAACAGGCAGCAAAAAAGGATAAAAAGGAAAGGAAAAATTTCTTCAGGCTCTTGTATACCTTAATCCAATCAGTTCCACTTATTTAAAAATAGAACTAAAAAATAAAAAGGAACCAGAAAGGGAACATTAAAAAAAAGATTAAAAGGAAAAAATATCTTCTTTAGAGATACAAAAATAAAAAAGAAAAGAGCTATAAAAAAGAGAGAAAAAAAAATTAAATTCCTTGCCAGTAGGCCACAGTCCAACTAAAAGATATCTGGATGACGGGGGAACACAAAAAGGGGAAAAAAAGGCCAGCTAAAACCAAACTCTGCCGCTATATGATGTCCAAAGCTCTTTCATCAAGTTTCAAACCAGATTTATAGTTCTCTCTTCAAGGTCACCACCATCTTCTTTCTTTCACTTAAAAGTCTTCAGACTCGAGCCATTAATAGTTCAAAAGAAGAGCACCTGTGTAAATAATGTCCATGCTCATCCAGCTATCTTCTCAATACACAGACTCAGAGACCTTGACTATAGCAGCAGTCTATAAACAAGAAAGAGAAAACAATGCATCCAAGCTTCTGGGTGGCAGTGTTACTTATTTCCCTCTACTTTCACTTCCCCCCTCCAATCCAGCACAAAAAACAAAAAAAGAAAAACAAAAAAGGCAAATAAAAAGTATTAAAACATTGAGAAATTTAGTAAAAAGAATAATCTCAAACAAAAGAGTCTTTTTTTTAAAAAAGGAAGGAAAACCAGTCCAGTTTAAAAATGGAAGTCTATTACATAAATTCCAACCATAAAAAGGAGGGGAAAAAATCACTAAGTTTAATACCGGCTCAATCTCGCCACTTAATCACTTCTATTTTCACTTTTAATTGTAGTTTTAAAATCGTTAGGGTGTTCTTTAAAAAAAATAGTCGTATACAAATTGTCTCACCAGACTGACACACTTTCTCCACTTTATTCCATTCCGGAGCTTTCCCAGCTTCAGCAGCTTGATGGCTGCCTCTCTGCTGCCGGCATAAAGGGCTTCTCCTGGATCGACCAGGGACTTTGCGATATCCCTGGGATCGACAGGATGAATCCTTTTCAATCACCATCTCTACGGGACGGTTTAGGTCCTTGTGGACCATTCCGCAGCAAAAACATTGTCAGCGATCTTGGAGTATCAAGATCGTCTGTTGTATCGCCGTGACAACAGGTCCACATTCTCCGAAGAAAAGAACTTTTAGAAGTGGAAAGTGATATAGAATGCCACCAAATGGTTAAAGACGTTTTTCCTTCATGATTTTATGGAAAATCACTCGTCTTATAATTGCTATGAGATAAAAGAATAAGAAAAGAATAATAAAAGAACAAGAACGTTTGAAACTAAAACAAAGGGGGAAGAAATTGTAGGAATTGGATAAACGAATGCAATATCTGGGACAGTTGGATGTTGACTGTAATAAAGAGACAGAAAGATTAATAAGGTCAATGGAGACAAAAGGAGACCTTTGGCAAGGATCGCAACAAAAGACTTTGAATTTTAATAACTCAACTGATGAAGCAAAATGGAAGAAATAAGCAAAGACTTTAAGTCGGAATTGCAAACTGTAAGTAGAATGCTGAAAGAAAGAAGGGAATTATTGGACATACTGGAAAAAAAATAATGGCAATGCAGTCCATAGAAGAATAAAGAAATATCAGAGAGGAGGAGTTAAAGGAAGAAGAAAGTGATTCAGATGAACATGGAGAACGAGATATTGCCAAAAGACATCAAAGGAACTAAAACTATGACATTGATGACAGAGTTAATGAGTACAAGAGAAAACGCTCCCAGGATTAAACAAAAGAAGAAGAAATTCTACAAATAGAAACTTCAAAAAAGAGAACAAAAAAAGGGTGGGGGAGAAGATGGGTGACTGGCAGATGGAAATAAAAAGGAAAGATTGGGGAAACTTAGAAAAGGGAAAAGTAACTAAAACCAAGAGAAATGACAAGGCCGAGAGATTTGGAGATAAGGGTTAGATAGGATATAAAAGGGGGAGGCCACATGGGGAAGAATTTGGGCATTTTTTTTATTAGAAACTTAAAATGGAGAGATTTGAAATTCAAAATGAAATTTGATTTAAATTACAGGAGTAAAATTTGACTATGTGGAAATAAAGAAAAATATGAAATCCTTATATGAATAGTGTTGGAATAAATATAAGAGATATTGTACATTGAAGAATATACCATATGGATCCTAAATATATTAATCTTACTTTAATGTAGCTTTTTGTGTGTTTACAATACATTGGTCTTGAGTTAATTAATGAAGATAATATTGCATAAGGTAAAATAAATAGGTTGTAAGCTGAAAATGGAAATATGTGAGGAAATGATTTTGATATTGAATTCATGATTTTAAATATGAAATGGAAATTTATCTGAAGATTAGTGGAGTGGATAATAATTTGGTGTGTTATTAAATAAGAAAGTTGAAAATGTAAGTATGACGATGTATACGTGTTGTAATCTGGAATCACGTTGCTCACGTGAAGAGATGTGTAAAAAATAAAAAAAACTTTTTTTAAAAAAAGACACGAGAGTTAAATGGCATTAACTTAGAAATGGCACCTGTTGTCAGATGGAGCTCCATTCAAAATCCAGGAAAGAAATACTTAGACTCTTTAGTTTAGAGAAAAGATATCTTTTACTGAAAGTGAAGTGGTAGCAACCAAAGAATTCTGAATCTGAGAATTTAGGTGCGCAATTCACATATAGAAAATGATGGAAATGTTCCCACCCCCAATAGTTCAACTGACACTTCCAATCAGAAGTTGTGGATATGATCATGTGGCATCTTCAGGTGATGATGAGTCCTCTGTCCGTTGACCTTGGCATAGTTTGATAACGGGTTGCAGTTGCACAGAGAAAGAAGAAAGCTAAGCGAGAAATAGAAACCTAACTCTATTT